>CANNZV010003551.1:51324-111332 GCA_947561585.1 Caprella mutica
TCTTGACATCTGATCTGCTGATAAGTGGTGAACTAGTTAGCAAATGAATGGAATTATATAGAAAAAATTTAAACTAAAAAAGAAAATTAAAGAGAATATTGGTATATAGCTTCTAATTTGGAATTAATATATTATATTAAAGCACCTGTCTAATAGTAACTCTAGCACCTGTCTAATAGTAACTCTAGCACCTGTCTAATAGTAACTCTAGCACCTGTCTAATAGTAACTCTAGCACCTGTCTAATAGTAACTCTAGCACCTGTCTAATAGTTACTCTAGTACCTGTCTAATAGTAACTCTAGCACCTGTCTAAGAGTAACTCTAGCACCTGTCTAATAGTAACTATAGTACCTGTCCAAGAGTAACTCTAGCACCTGTCTAATAGTAACTCTAGCACCTGTCTAATAGTAACTCTAGCACCTGTCTAATAGTAACTCTAGTACCTGTCTAAGAGTAACTCTAGCACCTGTCCAAGAGTAACTCTAGCACCTGTCTAAGAGTAACTCTAGCACCTGTCTAAGAGTAACTCTAGCACCTGTCCAAGAGTAACTTTAGCACCTGTCTAAGAGTAACTCTAGCACCTGTCTAAGAGTAACTCTAGCACCTGTCCAAGAGTAACTCTAGCACCTGTCCAAGAGTAACTCTAGCACCTGTCCAAGAGTAACTCTAGCACCTGTCCAAGAGTAACTCTAGCACCTGTCCAAGAGTAACTCTAGCACCTGTCCAAGAGTAACTCTAGCACCTGTCCAAGAGTAACTCTAGCACCTGTCTAAGAGTAACTCTAGCACCTGTCCAAGAGTAACTCTAGCACCTGTCTAATAGTAACTCTAGCACCTGTCTAATAGTAACTCTAGTACCTGTCTAATAGTAACTCTAGTACCTGTCTAATAGTAACTCTAGCACCTGTCTAATAGTAACTCTAGCACTTGTCTAATAGTAACTCTAGCACCTGTCTAATAGTAACTCTAGCACCTGTCTAATAGTAACTCTAGCACTCGTCTAAGAGTAACTCTAGCACCTGTCCAAGAGTAACTCTAGCACCTGTCCAAGAGTAACTCTAGCACCTGTCCAAGAGTAACTCTAGCACCTGTCCAAGAGTAACTCTAGCACCTGTCCAAGAGTAACTCTAGCACCTGTCCAAGAGTAACTCTAGCACCTGTCTAAGAGTAACTCTAGCACCTGTCTAATAGTAACTCTAGCACCTGTCTAAGAGTAACTCTAGCACCTGTTCAATAGTAACTCTAGCACCTGTTCAATAGTAACTCTAGCACCTGTTCAATAGTAACTCTAGCACCTGTCTAAGAGTAACTCTAGCACCTGTCCAAGAGTAACTCTAGCACCTGTCCAAGAGTAACTCTAGCACCTGTCCAAGAGTAACTCTAGCACCTGTCTAAGAGTAACTCTAGCACCTGTCTAAGAGTAACTCTAGCACCTGTCTAAGAGTAAATCTAGCACCTGTCTAAGAGTAACTCTAGCACCTGTTCAATAGTAACTCTAGCACTTGTTCAAGAGTAACTCTAGCACCTGTTCAAGAGTAACTCTAGCACCTGTTCAAGAGTAACTCTAGCACCTGTTCAATAGTAACTCTAGCACCTGTTCAATAGTAAATCTAGCACCTGTCTAAGAGTAAATCTAGCACCTGTCCAAGAGTAACTCTAGCACCTGTTCAATAGTAACTCTAGCACCTGTCCAAGAGTAACTCTAGCACCTGTCTAATAGTAACTCTAGCACCTGTCCATCAATTCCAAAATGTTTTAATCTTCAAATTTTCCTGTAGCAATATAATTTCATGTCAATTAATTCTGATAGCTACTGGTTAAATCTATTAATGGTAAAAAAATCATTAAAAATGGAACCGTAAGAAATTTCTATGTGAGCTGATAAAAAAAGGTTGTATTTTTTTATCTTTTGAACGAAAAAAGAGTGCCAAGATAAAAATAAATATAGGGAGTATCTTTAACTTCTGTACCCCACCATGGAACAAATAAGGTTAGTATTGCTATAATCTTTTTACCACCATTTCTGAATGGTAAATTTTAATCTGTATGTGTGGTAAATTCCAATTTTTCGAAAACACTATTAATCTTCTTCTATGCAAATTCTAAATTTTACCATCATTTAGCTATATGTGGTAGATCCAATTCACCACCATTTTCCTAGGGTAAATTCTGTCTCCATTTCCCCCCATATGCCCCGTAAATGGGGTAACTTCACGGCACGCTATATCTTCATCATCCCTACACTACTCCCTAAATGATAACTATGCCTTTCAAATAACTATCATTAGTGAGCTATCAACTATTATTAGTGAGCTGTATTGTCATTTAGAAGGGGTGGCATGTGAATTTAGTACTGAGGTTGTGACAATATGCTTTTAAAATCATAGATCGAAAGAATAGACGAAATGAAATGGTATCGAATACTATATACCGATGGTTCAGAACTTTAGAACGATTCATTACTGTTCAATTCTCTCCGTCTGTAATATTCTAAGGATCTATGATTTCAAAGCATATTGTTACAACCCTATTTATTGCACATTATATCGTTCAAAGAAGTAAATGCGCCATTATCTGTTTTATATATGTGTTTTTCTAACGGGAATAGCTTATTTGTTTTATAAACTTCTTTATTATAAAATACTATTGAAATTGAACTCTCATTAGTTCCCCCGAGTAGAAATTATCGTGGGGACATTGTAGATCATGAGCGGACCCAGAGACCCCTAAATCTGTACAGAGCCATCGTAACTTTTACTCTCAATATCCTCTGTCCTCTAAGTTTTGAGTGCTCCCCCTCCCCCTTTTTTATGGGGGGGGGGGGGGGGAGGTGAGTACTTGAAAGTATCTATTAGCGAATAATCAACACGTCGTAGATACTCTACTATCGATCGTGACTCGTCATCCGCTGTCTCGTAGCTACTGTCTCTTTATCCAGTGTCTCGTAGCTAGAGTCTCTTTATCCAGTGTCTCGTAGCTAGAGTCTTGTCATCCAGTGTCTCGTAGCTAGAGTCTCGTCATCCAGTGTCTCGTAGCTAGAGTCTTGTCATCCAGTGTCTCGTAGCTAGAGTCTCGGCATCCAGTGTCTCGTAGCTAGAGTCTCGTCATCCAGTGTCTCGTAGCTAGAGTCTCGTCATCCAGTGTCTCGTAGCTAGAGTCTCGTCATCCAGTGTCTCGTAGCTACAGTCTCGTCATCCAGTGTCTCGTAGCTACAGTCTCGTCATCCAGTGTCTCGTAGCTACAGTCTCATCATCCAGTGTCTCGTAGCTAGAGTCTCATCATCCAGTGTCTCGTAGCTAGAGTCTCGTCATCCAGTGTCTCGTAGCTAGAGTCTCGTCATCCAGTGTCTCGTAGCTAGAGTCTCGTCATCCAGTGTCTCGTAGCTAGAGTCTCGTCATCCAGTGTCTCGTAGCTAGAGTCTCGTCATCCAGTGTCTCGTAGCTAGAGTCTCGTCATCCAGTGTCTCGTAGCTAGAGTCTCGTCATCCAGTGTCTCGTAGCTAGAGTCTCATCATCCAGTGTCTCGTAGCTAGAGTCTCGTCATCCAGTGTCTCGTAGCTACTGTCTCGTCATCCAGTGTCTCGTAGCTACTGTCTCGTCATCCAGTGTCTCGTAGCTAGAGTCTCTTTATCCAGTGTCTCTTAGCTAGAGTCTCGTCATCCAGTGTCTCGTAGCTAGAGTCTCGTCATCCAGTGTCTCGTAGCTAGAGTCTCGTCATTCAGTGTCTCGTAGCTAGAGTCTATTTATCCAGTGTCTCGTAGCTAGAGTCTCGTCATCCAGTGTCTCGTAGCTAGAGTCTCGTCATCCAGTGTGTCGTAGCTAGAGTCTCGGCATCCAGTGTCTCGTAGCTAGAGTCTCGGCATCCAGTGTCTCGTAGCTAGAGTCTCGTCATCCAGTGTCTCGTAGCTAGAGTCTCGTCATCCAGTGTCTCGTAGCTAGAGTCTCGTCATCCAGTGTCTCGTAGCTAGAGTCTCGTCATCCAGTGTCTCGTAGCTAGAGTCTCGTCATCCAGTGTCTCGTAGCTAGAGTCTCGTCACCCAGTGTCTCGTAGCTAGAATCTCGTCATCCAGTGTCTCGTAGCTACAGTCTTTTTATCCAGTGTCTCGTAGCTACAGTCTTTTTATCCAGTGTCTCGTAGCTACAGTCTTTTTATCCAGTGTCTCGTAGCTACAGTCTCTTTATCCAGTGTCTCGTAGCTACTGTCTCTTTATCCAGTGTCTCGTAGCTACTGTCTCGTCATCCAGTGTCTCGTAGCTACAGTCTCGTCATCCAGTGTCTCGTAGCTAGAGTCTCGTCACCCAGTGTCTCGTAGCTACAGTCTTTTTATCCAGTGTCTCGTAGCTACAGTCTTTTTATCCAGTGTCTCGTAGCTACAGTCTTTTTATCCAGTGTCTCGTAGCTACAGTCTTTTTATCCAGTGTCTCGTAGCTACAGTCTCTTTATCCAGTGTCTCGTAGCTAGAGTCTCTTTATCCAGTGTCTCGTAGCTACAGTCTCGTCATCCAGTGTCTCGTAGCTAGAGTCTCGTCATCCAGTGTCTCGTAGCTACAGTCTCGTCATCCAGTGTCTCGTAGCTACAGTCTCGTCATCCAGTGTCTCGTAGCTAGAGTCTATTCCTTTTCGTCACGCCACCAGACACTTCACATTGATTTTCGAACTATCGAATTCTGCTGCTATGCATTTCAATAGTGAACTCTGTCACTGAACATTCAGACACTGTTAGCGAACGCTATTTACATTATGGCGTCACAGCTTAAAACTAGCTACATGAGAGATAACTGCACTCTATAGTTGATTCTTTATTACCTTTAACGCAATGGGTGCGCGGTAGATGAGTTCGATCGGTAACTAAGAATTTCCATAGTTCGAATGAATGCGTCACCCTTTGGTGAACGTTATTGTAATTTTATACGTTTATTTCCCAGTTATCAATCTTCTCCATTGATTTCTATTTATTAACTGTTCCTATGTTTCTCAGGCCGATGCCTCTGTCGAAATGGAGCAGCGTTACTTCGCTCAGGCCTCTCTGGAGTACGTCTTCTTACTGCAGGAAGTCCAGGAGAGAAAGAAGTTCGAATTTGTAGAAACTGTGAGTCAGAAGAGACGAGAGCAGTTCTCGGAAAGTGGGGATTAACAGAGGTCAATCAGTAGTCTCTAGTGGACAGATTAGTTCATGGCATTTGGATACACCCACTTTCCGAGTACTGCCACGTGGTCTAGTAGTGACAATCCAGATAGTATGTCTAGTGTCATCATGTTACTTATCAAAACTTGAAATTTTGAATTGAAGAAATAAAATTAACTTTTCGAGAATTTTTTCTTAGACCCTCTACTACTATTATTGTAGATTATTTAACTTCCTTACTGATAAATGAGAGAATCTTAAGTCTTTACCCGACTTGCCCTTCAATAATTATAGCTACTAATTAAAATATTCCCTTATTGAATCTTGATTTGTCTAACAGTTTTTGTATGGAGAATAATAGGATGCTATTGAAGACTTATTATAACTTTTATTTCAGTTACTGAGTTACATGTACAGCTGGCTGACATTTTATCATCAGGGACACGAAGTCTACACGGATTGTAGTCCTTACCTAAAAGATCTACAAGTTAGAGTTCAGAGAGTGAGTTACAGTAGCTAGTTACCTTTAGATCTACAAGTTAGAGTTCAGAGGGTGAGTTACAGTAGCTAGTTACCTTAAGATCTACAAGTTAGAGTTCAGAGGGTGAGTTACAGTAGCTAGTTACCTTAAGATCTACAAGTTAGAGTTCAGAGAGTGAGTTACAGTAGCTAGTTACCTTTAGATCTACAAGTTAGAGTTCAGAGAGTGAGTTACAGTAGCTAGTTACCTTAAGATCTACAAGTTAGAGTTCAGAGAGTGAGTTACAGTAGCTAGTTACCTTAAGATCTACAAGTTAGAGTTCAGAGAGTGAGTTACAGTAGCTAGTTACCTTAAGATCTACAAGTTAGAGTTCAGAGAGTGAGTTACAGTAGCTAGTTACCTTTAGATCTACAAGTTAGAGTTCAGAGAGTGAGTTACAGTAGCTAGTTACCTTAAGATCTACAAGTTAGAGTTCAGAGAGTGAGTTACAGTAGCTAGTTACCTTAAGATCTACAAGTTAGAGGTTAGAGAGTGAGTTACAGTAGCTAGTTACCTTAAGATCTACAAGTTAGAGGTTAGAGAGTGAGTTACAGTAGTTAGTTACCTTAAGATCTACAAGTTAGAGTTCAGAGAGTGAGTTACAGTAGCTAGTTACCTTAAGATCTACAAGTTAGAGGTTAGAGAGTGAGTTACAGTAGCTAGTTACCTTAAGATCTACAAGTTAGAGGTTAGAGAGTGAGTTACAGTAGTTAGTTACCTTAAGATCTACAAGTTAGAGTTCAGAGAGTGAGTTACAGTAGCTAGTTACCTTAAGATCTACAAGTTAGAGTTCAGAGAGTGAGTTACAGTAGCTAGTTACCTAAAAGATCTACAAGTTAGAGTTCAGAGGGTGAGTTACAGTAGCTAGTTACCTTAAGATCTACAAGTTAGAGTTCAGAGGGTGAGTTACCTTAAGATCTACAAGTTAAAGTTCAGAGAGTGAGTTACAGTAGCTAGTTACCTTAAGATCTACAAGTTAAAGTTCAGAGGGTGAGTTACAGTAGCTAGTTACCTAAAAGATCTACAAGTTAGAGTTCAGAGAGTGAGTTACAGTAGCTAGTTACCTTAAGATCTACAAGTTAGAGTTCAGAGAGTGAGTTACAGTAGCTAGTTACCTTAAGATCTACAAGTTAGAGTTCAGAGAGTGAGTTACAGTAGCTAGTTACCTAAAAGATCTACAAGTTAGAGTTCAGAGAGTGAGTTACAGTAGCTAGTTACCTTAAGATCTACAAGTTAGAGTTCAGAGAGTGAGTTACAGTAGCTAGTTACCTAAAAGATCTACAAGTTAGAGTTCAGAGGGTGAGTTACAGTAGCTAGTTACCTTAAGATCTACAAGTTAGAGTTCAGAGAGTGAGTTACAGTAGCTAGTTACCTTAAGATCTACAAGTTAGAGTTCAGAGAGTGAGTTACAGTAGCTAGTTACCTAAAAGATCTACAAGTTAGAGTTCAGAGGGTGAGTTACAGTAGCTAGTTACCTTAAGATCTACAAGTTAAAGTTCAGAGGGTGAGTTACAGTAGCTAGTTATAAAGTATTATTTATACCTCCGACCGAAAATTCGGGACCTGAATTTTAAATAAATTACTAATGTTATGTATCATTTCACAACGGTGGTTAATGATGTTATCCGCTTTTAATAAATAAACTATGCATTTTAATATCCATAATTTCAACTTATTCACATATTGTTCTTACATAGCTATAGTATTATATCTGCAATAAACTAGCAAATAAGTTCCTGCTTTCCATTCTACATAACCTCTTCATGTTTCTCTACTATTTCCGTTACAGACGAGAGAGAATTTCATGTCTACCAGGCAAGAGGCGGTACAACTTAAGAATAAAATGCTAGAGGTAAGCAAACAGTGCTAGGTTGGTGCGAACGTGCGGTAAAGTGGTAAAATGGGTAAACTAAAAAGATGATCACCATATTCTGTTTCAGTTTAGTGTAATTTTCCGCTTGTTTAGCTACATTGATTGGAAATAGTATTGGCTAGAAAAACTAGTCCGAATTATGGAACAGAAGAGTGTGATAGCTACATACAATCGTGGGTAGCAATCCAGTTCATCATCTAACTACAATAAGTTGGTTATTTAACATGTTCAAGTGATGTATTTAACATGTTCAAGAATGACATTATTTAGCTATACATATATATATTAAAACATGTATATTAAAAACAAGGAGTTAGGTAATTTACATGTAACTGATGATACCAACCAGTCAGTTTGACTACTTTTATTGTTCAAACATTTATTTCATAAAAAGCCATTATTGGTAGATACTTTAAATTCAATTTAAGGAGACAGTGTCTTCTTATATTAAAAGAATTCACGTATTTAGCTACCCATAATAATTGATGGGATAGAAATGTTTAAAAGTAAGAAGCAGTCGAATTGACCGGTTGGCAGTTCTAGTGTTAACATGCCTACCTTGGCGTTAACATGCCTACCTTGGCGTTAACATGCCTACCTTGGCGTTAACATGCCTACCTTGGCTAACTCTTCCCACCGCTACTCCTCCCTACAGACCAAAATCAAATACTTTCAAAATTCTCCTCAACATCAGCTAGAGACTGTAAGATTTAATGTTAGTTCCACCCTCTAAATATCACCTTCAGAAAATACCTATAAATTAAAAAAGTGATAGAAAACTAGGGTAAGTTACGAATTATCGGTCAGTAGCTACATCTTCGGTCATATAAGAGAAAACGATCTAAAAATTGTTATTATTAGATAGCACTGTGAAATAATAATAATTACTTATCGCCATTCTTGTTCATTCTGGAGTGTTCCAGAGGTGCCAACTTATGAGATGTCCACCTGCATCGGCCGTTAACTTAAGCATTCAGTTCGCCATTTGCATTCGGCGCGTTAACATGTGTGTGTTTTTTCCTGCTCTCCTAGGCTTAAAAAGTCTAGTTGTGCGTGCACAGTGTTTGTGATCGATTGAATTCGATTTTCATTCAAGCCTAGATGTTCTCGTATACAGATAAGTGATTTTATTATAGCTTTACTATTAGTTCTATAGGATATACAATTTTAGCCACTTTTGCTCGTTATTATGATTTTTAAAAAATTACCTATCTTGCGTGGTACTTGAAAACAGGCCTTGCTGATAGTTTTTAAGTGAGCCAGTTAACTACTAACTAGTTATAGGTTGTATGCCTATAGTCTCTTTCCAATAATTTCACAGACAGGGGAATTTCGATAACCCCCTGCTGGACCGAAGACGAACCCTAGAAATTCGTGACTAGGGTAAATCTAGTTAGTTAGTTCGAAGCCGGTATTTCGAGACCGTGCTTACACTGCAAATATACGCTATATCGTGTATAACTAACTCACTTAATATTTTCGTCCCAAATTTACGGTGACTACTAACCAGTTAACTACTAACTAGCTATAGGCTTAGCTATGCCTATAGAGTCTCTTTCCAAATTTCACATTGTGAAATTCTTCTCTACTAAGAGAAAAATTATAGACAGGGGAATTTCGATAACCCCCTGCTAGGATTGATGACTAAAACTCTAAGAATTCGTGACTAGAGTTACTAGTTAGAATAGATAAAGCCGGAAATTCGTGACCGTGCTTAAACTGGATATCTCAAAAATATGATAGGGTCACATAGGTAAATTGCGGCTCCCAAATTACATTGAAATGTTGCATTGATATCAAAAGAAGCGCGGTGAATGATATAATTTATTAATATTATTTTTTAACGTGTGTTTTGAAACCATGATGTTTCTTTTGTTAGAGGCCGCAGTTAGTTAGCGTGCCGCAATTTACCTGCTTGACCCTATATCTAGTAACTATTTAACTCTCTTAAAATTTTCGTCACAAATTGGTGACTACCAGTTTACTACTAACTAGCTATAGGCTTAGCTATGCCAATAGAGTCTCTTTCCAAATTTCACTCAGTGAAATTCTTCTCTACTAAGAGAAAAATTATAGACAGGGGAATTTCGATAACCCCCTGCTAGGTTTGATGACTAAAACCCTAAGAATTCGTGACTAGGGTACTAGTTAGCTAGTTCAAGCCGGAAATTCGTGACCGTGCTTTACTGGATTGAACAAATATACACTATATATCGTATAATACTATAACTTTCTTGAACTTCTTTATTATATTATATGGTAACTTTACATATGTGCAATAATACTCAAAATAAAAATTTTTAACGGGTACAAAGTGGCGTAAATTGTAAATAATACTTGTTTGTAATCATTGCCTAGGGTCCCACAGGTAAATTGCGGTTCAATTGCAGTCTTTGCAAGAACTTTTCTAAAACTTTTTGATTCGAATTTTTATTGAAATTTGTTCAGATATCTGAAGTAGCGGAATGCATTCTATATTTTATTATTGTTTGAAGCTATGATATTTCTGTGGTTAGAGGACACAGTTAATTAGTGTACCGCAATTTACCTGCTTTACCCTATCTAGCTTATAATTGGTAGCTACTTAAAGATTGATATTGCTACTAGTGCTATGTATTCCATTCAAGAAGCACCATGAATTTATGGATACAATTAATAATAATAATCCAGTTAACTACTAACTAGTTATAGGTTATATGCCTATAGTCTCTTAACAATAATTTCACATCGTGAAATTTTCTCTGATTCAGAGATATAATATAGACAGGGGAATTTTGAAGAGAAACCCTAAAAATTTTGTGACTAAGGTAAATCTAGTTAGTTAGTTTGAAGCCGGTATTTTGAGACCGTGCTTTCACTGGAAATATCAAATATACGCTACGCTATATTGCGTATAATTTTTTAACTCTTTATAAAAATTTCGTCTCAAATTCATGGTGACTACTAACTAGCTACAGGCTATATGCCTATTGAGTCTCCTTCCATATAAACTCGCATTATGAAAATTTTCTGTTTCAGAACAATTTGAGAGGGGATTCCGATATTCACTACTATGATTGAAGACAATCTATGAATTTTTAGCTAGGGCAACTAGTTAGCTATTTTAGCCGGGAATTTGTGACCCGAGCTTGTACTGGCTTCATCTAAGGAACACTAGACATATCGTGTAACTTGAACTTTAGTCTCAAGTACCAATATTTAATTTCTTAACAAATACAGACTGTTAATACCACTACAGATATGTTTTGCAATTGCATATCCAAGTCTGGTTCTTCAATAAAAATTTTGCTGGAAGCCAGTTAACTTACTAGTTATATGCTAATGCCTACAGTCTCTTCCCAAATGAATTTGCAATGTTAAGTTTTTCTCTGATTCAGAGAATTAACAGGGGAATTTCGATAACCTCCTGCTAGGATTCAAGACTGTTCATAGTTTTTCTAGTAGGCCAGTTTACTATGTGTCGTAATATACCTACTTTACCCTAATTACCTATATTCCTCGATAAATTCTTCTGCGACGCGGGAATTGACGAAGACTGTTGAATACGTTGTTGCACTAGGGCAACAACTAGTTCAACCAGAAATTTGGTACACATAGTTACATAAAACCTGTATTTCCAAATTATTTCTTATTTTGGAAATTCAAAAATTAATGTCTATAGGTATGAAGATTGGTCATAGAGAATAATGATAATTTTCGGTTCAGTTTTCTCATTCATATAAGACGTGAAGGACTTCATTTATTTATAAATTTATCTAAAGCCATCGAATCTGCATATCCATTATTAACGTTATTTATTAGAACATTGAAGAACTGTAGTTGGTTCAATGGAATAAATTTGTCTCGTGGCCTCTATTGATTTTGAAGATGATTACTTTTCTGTCCATATAGAGAATAATACCGTAGATATTAGAAATTGGAAAACATTTCTAACTTAAGTTTAGAGCTAAAGGCTCTACTTGTGAATCATGCAACTTAGTTAAGTCATGAATTCTATATTGGCAAAATTAAGAACTGAAAGTTACTTATCTATGTACTATTTAATTTACTTAATTGATAGATGAATTCGCATATGAATGGACTGTTGCAGAGAGAGAGAGAGCACTGTTGTTATTAGTAATGAAAGAAATTTTATTTTATTTATTCCTAATCATTAGAAAGAAATGATTTTTAATTGATGCAACAAATTTGAGCAAAATTCTATTAATTGTGACGTTTTTATTTTTTATCAAACTGTTGACTCTCTGCCATCCAGCAGTTTAATGGTGAGTTTTATTCTTTATAATTTTAGAACGTCTTAAAATTAATGCTCTCAAAATTGTCAATGGTAACTTACAAATGAATAGAAATTGATGATGATTATCCAGCTTAAAGTATTTAGACATCCTTTCATTACTATAGTTTCGTAAGCGTTGAAGGTATTTTTGGTTTCAAGCTTTCGATTAAAAAGATTTCTATTCATCATCAGGAGAAGTGTGGAAAACGTGGCCTTCAACTCTGAGTTTATATAACCTCTGATAATATGGATTTCCAGTTGAATATGAATCTTTTCAATCAGTTTAGTAAGCATAAACCATGATTCTCAAAGTATTGTAATTAGCTACCACTGATGCATCAACTTGAAGAATGTAAATTTCTTATAAATATATTAAATTTTATTTAAAATAGATGGGATTATATATGCTAAGACTCTACCTCTCACATTAATGTACTAGAACTGAAGGCCATTTTAATCCGGTTGGCAGGGCCTTTTCAAATGACATTTAGTTTGTCCACATCAAAATATTTACTGTCAAGACTACTAATATTCAGCCATTCTCTCGTATTACTTAAAGATTTTGACAACGTCTGTTAGAAGACTTATTTTTCTGTGAAAAAATATACTTTTATCAAAACATTCATGCTGATAAAGTAAGTTGGTATTTTGATGGGATTACCGAATAGTTGCTGATATCTAACGTTTAAGTATCATGAGGCTTTATAAAATTTAGGAAGACCAAAGTGCAACAGTGTTCATTACCCCTTTTGCGGTACAAAATCAGTATCATGTGTTTTTAGTGTAGAATTTCCGCCAAACCTCTATAAACAACATAGCTAGATCACAAGTGGTATATTTCTTGAGTAGACAGAAAATTGATCCCATGCAATTTAATGATGTAAATTATTAATATAAAGTTTTCTTATAATACTGGATTATCTATAGTGAAATCTCTTGCAGTAAAGAGTGTTAGTTATTGAATTAGTGCAGGTATCCTGGATACCAATTAAAATAAAAATTAAATAAGACTAACCACTCCCATGTACAAATGATCTTGGAAGTTTCTTCTGTTTTGAATTTTGAAAAATTATTTCCCTCTGGAAGGTATTGCTTTTAGAATTTCAACATATTAATTAATGAGATACGGTACAAGCTCGATGATCTATACATCAAGTTCCAACTTTCAAAGTTATGGATGTATAAAGATTTTGTATCATGAAAGAGACTATTTCAATTACTTTATACACCACGTGTGGGAAATAATGAATTCCTGATTAAATGAGGTATTTTAATGCCAATTCAAATTCTGTCTATATTTAACCTTCAAAGAGTACATGGATTAGATTTCGTGGAGAGTCTAATCAACTCTGTAAGTTTCCGAAAATCATACAAACAGTACCTATCTATTTCAAAAATAGGTAGACGGATTGAAGCAATTATGGAAGAGGCAGGAATCGACATTGCTAAGTTTAATCTCTGCACTTGTGCAGCAGCTGCCTGTTCTTTCTTGAACCATAATATTACCATTGACGATAATCAAGGTCGCAGGGTGGGTCAACGTTACAATTTTCTAATGCTCTTATCTTAAATTCATACTTGAAAATTGGTTGGTCTCATCTTTTGCTGCGTTCTTTAAAATCTCATAAGTTGGCACCTCTGGAACACTCCAGAATGAACAAGAATGGCGATAAGTAATTGAACAGTTACCCAAGGCTTACCTGTAAGGTGAAGGGTGACTTCAATTACTTCGGAAGCCATTCTTGTTCATTTTTCTGGAGTGTTCTTTCCCGCCCGGAGCGCTCCCGCCCGAACACTCCAGAAATACACAACAAAAGATTCGATCTTTGAATACTGAATGCTTAAGTTAACGGCCGATGCAGGTGGACATCTCATAAGTTGGCACCTCTGGAACACTCCAGAAAAATGAACAAGAATGGCTTCCGAAGTAATTGAAGTCACCCTTCACCTTACAGGTAAGCCTTGGGTAACTGTTCAATTTTTATATTGTTTTTTTTATATGACCGAAGATTTAGTACTGATTGATAATTCGTAACTTACCTTAGGGTTAATTCTGAGTTATCGCTATGGTCCACATTGTTGAGCATGTAAGAAAAATATATATTGATTATCATTTAACTTTCATTTTAATCACTAATTTTTATTAGCCATATGCTCGAAAACGTGTAACCGTTCCATAACTCGGAACTTACCTACTTTATAACAGAGTTCTTTCGTTAATTAGAGTGCCGGACTCGGAAAGTTGTGGTTACCATAGGGCGTGAACCAATCCGACCTTTAGAAATTACTGATTGACCCATCATGACCTATGGTAACCCTCACTATCCGACTACTGTATGTGTAGCTACTCCTTTACACGATATGTTTGAAAGTTTTAAGGTTATCTTCCTTTTTAGCAACTTTACCATTCAAATTGTATACCTTTATTTCAATTGAATAAATATCTAATAAAGTTATTGACTCTGAAGGTGATAGTAAATGAACGTGGAAAAGTTATTTGTTAGTAAAGCATGAATTCGATGTTTAACCTCCTTAGTAAACGACTTGGGGAGAGAAAAACGTCGCAATAGACTCACAGTTTTCGGAAAGTGGATGCTTACCATAGATAATTTCAGTGATTTTTAAAATGTTATTATTGTAGGGTGAGTTCTTAATTATCGGTCAGTTCTCCATTTTCGAACACGAGGTAAATAAAATACGAACTTATCACCCACTGTCCGGGTACTGTGAGTCTACTAATACCAATCCATGCTAATAAGTTTCTAATACATGGTAGGTAGATATTACTATCAATGTTTAACCTAGGCTATTTGTTACCTAAAACTCATTGTTTATATTATTAACATTGATTGTCTACCTGTAATACTAACTACAATTATTAATTTAGCTAATTTTCGATTTTAACAATAATATTGACTTTTGTTCTCTGATTATTCACAGTCAGTGATATCTGTCCTGTGATAAACTAGTCCACTAGTGTTTTCATCAACTCTTTCACGCATTATCGCTCTGTTCACTAGAGTGAGGGCGAGAGTTCGAGTCCCACCCTGACTCTGTGTTATTTATCACATGTGTTCATGAGTTGGGTTTGGTAGGCTTTAGGACCCAGTGGTTTGTGGCATTATATGCGGAATGTTCGAAGTAGAATAGTAGACTTCAGTCTACATCCAATTTTAGCTATTTATTTGTGTCCATAGCTATAGGGTTAGTGTAGAGTTATGGCACGATTACACGTTTTCGATCACTTAAGAAAAATATGTTTGCTTTTACTTTAAATGGTAACCATGATACCTGCTGGCATCGTGGTTACCATTTAAAGTTAGATTGTTAATAATTACATATGATCGTAAATGTGGAACAGTCCGATAACTCGGAACTTACCCTAAATAACTATTGCTCCTTCAGTTACAATCTCTGTAGTTGCATATTAGGCACAGAAAAACTAATGAACTTTTTATTTACTTTATCGTCACTTGAAGTAGCAATCTGACAGTGAATATGATGCACTTGCACCAAAGAATTAACAAAGAGAGTGCACATTAAAAGTGCACCATCTCATACCTAGTGTGTGAACTGTACTGGGCTTGATATAGGGTTTCAAACTCATGTGTTTTAATAATAAATGTTTAGTTTATAGTCTTAATAATTAGATATATCTTATTCTTTTCCCCTGTATTTATTTAAAGCAATAAAAAATGTTGTTGTTTTTTCCGCAGAAAAATTCCGACCCTGGAAGCATGGATAAAATGTACACACGACAGGGCTATTTGTTTCTAATGGAAAAGAGTGAGTGCCATTATGTCATCCTATCATGTTTCTTTTTATTTCTAGCTGGCTAGATGCTTTATATTTTGGTCAGTTTTAACGCTACTTGCAGTTTTAGAGGATAGCGCTAGGGTTATGCTCTTCAACTACGAGGTCTTAGATTTTTGTGTTAGGTAGACTCTTAGGCTTCATTTACTATTACCTCTTCATTTCCCTCTGCTATCTGTGAGTGCAGCCACCAGTGCTTGTGTCTTTTTTCGTCACATTCCTTGGTAAGTGATTCGAGAAGTTGTTTTTCTGCATTCATGAGTTTGTTAAAACTGGTGGTAGGTGACTTTGTTCATGGATCCACTTTCCTTTCTGACTGCTCCTGTGATGCCCTTTGTATTTAATTTTCTTTTGAGGTCAGCGATATGGCCTTCAGTACTGTAGCGGACGTTAAACCCCCACTAAATTAATTAACAATAGCTATCATTTACCAATATTTTTGTTTTCAGAGGCCTTCGGTACCACGTGGACCAAACACTACTGCCAGTATCAGAAGGAGAGTAAGATTTTCACCATGATTCCATACAACCAAATACACCAAAAAATCGTAAGTAGTTACCCTATTTATTATCTGCCTAATTAAATACCCTATTTATTAGTTGGTAAATACCCCATTCTTATACCTATTCATTTTTTGTAAAGGGTAAAATTCTGGATAGAATTTCAGTAACTACATGCAACTTTAATTCACTATGTTAATTATAGAAACTTTTGGATTAATTTCTAAAAAGAAAAATATTTGTAATTATATTACAATAATTTGCATGTATGATATTTATGTTGGGAATAGTAACGTTATTTTGCTAGTATTCCAGCAATAACGCTCTGTGGTGACCTAACTTCTTCCAGTCTTTTATCCTACCTACCTACCTACCTACCTTTAGGGTATTTAATGTAAGATTTGATTATATATGTAGAATATTATCTATTGCTGGTATATCCCTTAGTTACATAACCCTTATTTTTATCGCAGTGTTTCTGTTAAGACGAAAGGTTCGTGTCCATCCTTCTCTTGAATTCACCATAGTTACTAGCCACCTGTTCTTTGCACTCTTTCTAAAACTTTGACTACTAGCAAAGTGTCACTAATTAATGTGTTGTGTTATGAATCCACGCATCCTCTTACTAGTAAAATCATAAACTGCATTATAAGACTGAAGGCTGATGGAAAAGATGTTGAATTTTGCTGGTGCCCATCTCATGTTGGCATAGAGTTTGCCCATTGCAACTCTCCTATAATCAATGACGGAACACCCTATAGAGATTGGTATCCAATAATTAAGTCTAAAATGAGAGAAAGATGGAATGAGGTGTGGCGAGGCTTGGAGCAGCTGAATAAGCTTAGATTGATAAAGGACAGTGTGAGTGAGTGGAGGGATACTTGCCTAAAAAATAGAAAATTATCCGTAATACTAGCAAGATTGAGAATAGGTCACACCAGACTGACGCATCAATACCTAATGGAGAACCGACCTCAACCATACTGCCAAGACTGTATAGTGCCTCTCACGGTGAAGCACTTCTTAGTGGAGTGCCCCTCACATGGTGATGCTAGACTCCACTTTTTCCCTCAATTAGATGGTGATTATGATACTAAGATGAAATCTGTACTTGCTGAGAAACCTGATGAGGAATTCAAATTGACGAATATTGTGGACTATCTCAATGAAATCAACCTCTTAGACGACATCATCTGAATACTACTACAATGAAGCATCAGATGAAGAAGTGAAGACATAGTCCTGACTTTCAGTGGAGTATTCGACGCGATATAGCAAGTTCTGAAGCGTCAAGAGTCATCTTCAACTACTAACTAACTAATGTGTTGTGTCCACAATCTGGTTGTAAATATACTCTCTAAGAATGTTCAAAGCATAGTAGTTAGAGGGTGAAATAGTGATTGTACAGTTTCCATACCTACTTCTACTAGCGACTCTGACGTCAAAATGACACCAATGGTACACAGAAGGTGATACAGTGTCCATACCTACTTCTACTAGCGACTCTGACGTCAAAATGACACCAATGGTACACAGAAGGTGATACAGTGTCCATACCTACTTCTACTAGCGACTCTGACGTCAAAATGACACCAATGGTACACAGAAGGTGATACAGTGTCCATACCTACTTCTACTAGCGACTCTGACGTCAAAATGACACCAATGGTACACAGAAGGTGATACAGTGTCCATACCTACTTCTACTAGCGACTGTGACGTCAAAATGACACCAATGGTACACAGAAGGTGATACAGTGTCCATACCTACTTCTACTAGCGACTGTGACGTCAAAATGACACCAATGGTACACAGAAGGTGATACAGTGTCCATACCTACTTCTTCTAGCGACAATAACGTCAATATGACACCAATGGTACACAGAAGGTGATACAGTGTCCATACCTACTTCTTCTAGCGACAATAACGTCAAAATGACACCAATGGTACACAGAAGGTGATACAGTGTCCATACCTACTTCTACTAGCGACTCTGACGTCAAAATGACACCAATGGTACACAGAAGGTGATACAGTGTCCATACCTACTTCTACTAGCGACTGTGACGTCAAAATGACACCAATGGTACACAGAAGGTGATACAGTGTCCATACCTACTTCTTCTAGCGACAATAACGTCAATATGACACCAATGGTACACAGAAGGTGATACAGTGTCCATACCTATTTCTTTTAGCGACAATAACGTCAAAATGACACCAATGGTACACAGAAGGTGATACAGTGTCCATACCTACTTCTACTAGCGACTCTGACGTCAAAATGACACCAATGGTACACAGAAGGTGATACAGTGTCCATACCTACTTCTAGCGACACTGACGTCAAAATGACACCAATGATACACAGAAGGTGATACAGTGTCCATACCTACTTCTTCTAGCGACAATAACGTCAAAATGACACCAATGGTACTCAGAAGGTGATACAGTGTCCATACCTACTTCTTCTAGCGACAATAACATCAAAATGACACCAATGGTACACAGAAGGTGATACAGTGTCCATACCTACTTCTTCTAGCGACAATAACGTCAAAATGACACCAATGGTACTCAGAAGGTGATACAGTGTCTATACCTACTTCTACTAGCGACTCTGACGTCAAAATGACACCAATGGTACACAGAAGGTGATACAGTGTCCATACCTACTTCTAGCGACACTGACGTCAAAATGACACCAATGGTACACAGAAGGTGATACAGTGTCCATACCTACTTCTACTAGCGACTCTGACGTCAAAATGACACCATTGGTACACCCATGCAATTTAAGAATTAGTTACGTTTTATTGGGTTAACTAATTAACCATAAAAGTTTTGATACTCCTTTAAAGTGTTACACAATTTTAAGCTGAATAATGTGTACTAACAGTAGCTACAGAATTTTCTTACAATTTCTCTTTTTACTCATTTCACCATTCTTCTTGGCTGACATTGCTTCATTACTTTGTATGCCTTGAACCATCTTATATTCAGTTCTAGCATGCGTTGCATATTGGATAGGGTGTCTAGGTGTGATTATCATGACAATAGATGTGTTATGTTCACCTGACGTCATCACAGCAACTTTTAAAACTTAGTCATAAAACAGAGTGTTAGTATATTAAGTAAATTTCGAAAGCTCCTCAATGTTGTTCTAGTGATGTCATGTACACTAAACATTCTATTGTCTGTACTGTTTAAGTTAAATAAGTTGCAACATGCTTAGTTATGGTTGTAGTAACCGAATCAACCGTGTTAGCTACCACCTGTCACACGGTTGATTTGGTTGTAGCTAGCATGAAAAGAGTAGGGTTAGTTCCGAATTATTGGATTATTCTACATTTTCAATCATATTCGAAAAAAGTATATATATTATCATTCTTATTTAACTTATATTTTAGTTGGTATCCACGTTACCTGCAAGTAGCTATCATTGATACCAATTAAAATAGCTACTGCACAGTAGCTATGATACACACTGTCGCACCAATGCAATTATTTTGCTTCAAATTTAAGGTTCATATTATTCCACAAAAAAAAATAGAAAAAGTATATCCCTCTTTTGGGACGTCACAGTACTCGGGAAGTGGGTGCTTACATAAGTTATTATAGGTTATTCAGGAATTTCCAAGAGTTCAATTAGCTTACTTGTGTTTACACGCAGTTTCAGAGTACTGTGAGTGTTACAGTTCCGAGGCTATCCTCTATATTACATCTTCACTCTGACGTCAAAAGGACATCATTGGTAGACTTATTCGATTGAATTATAAGTCATTTTAGCTCATAAAATTGGATTCAGAAATTGGTGTAGGGTAAGTTACGAATTATTGGTCGGTTTCACATCTTCGATCATATAAGAAAAAAAGAAATAATAATTATATAGTTACTATTTAATTGTATTTTATTTGGTATCATGTATAGCTATATCAAATGAAATTATTATTATATAATATATATAGCTTTTTCTTATGTAACCGAAGATGTGGAACTGGCCGATAATTCTTGACTTGCCCTATGGCATGTACTCGCACCACACAGTCTGTACAACTCTCTAGCTCCTCCCTCTGACCCCCAGACCTCCACGGAGACGCTTATGCTGAAGACATGTGTTCGCCGCATGTCTGAGACCATAGACAAGAGGTTTTGTTTCGATCTCACTGCACAGGACAGGGACAAAGTAGGACTGGTGTACACTCTGCAGGCTCTCTGTGAGGAGGACAGGAAGCAGTGGATGGATGCAATGGACGGAAAGGAGCCTGTGAGTTGGCATTTGCTAGCTACTTAGTTTGCACATTTAGAAAAAAAATAAACGTTTTATAAACTTTTTATAATTTCTTTGATTTTTTTTAATTGTCAAAATAAAATACTCTATAGCTAATATAATATTTTTTTGCGAGCGTTTTTTAAATGTTCTTAGTCTATAGCTAATATTTTTTTATCAAAAACTTTCTTTATTCTTATAGCTACCAGCTAGCTATATATATTACTTTTCTTTAATTTTGGTCAAAATATGAACCCCTTAAGTTTCTTACATACAATACATATAAAGTTTCATTTATAATTTAATTGAAAACTGGAAATATTTTAATTCAATCTTGTATATTTTTTTTGAAGAAATTTTTTCATAGCTACCTCACCAAATAAATTGTACATTAATTCTTTGTCTCGGATATATGTAGCTAACATGGTCTCTCGGTACAACTTTGTCCCAATATTGGCAATATCAATGCTACCTTGGTTGTTATTGTTGTTTTTTGGGCAGTGAACATTATTTTATCATTTATGTGATAATTTTTGTGTATAGCAATTTTAAATCAAAATAATTAGCTAACAGAAACCATGCTAGTTAGCTATAGGGTATAGATTACACTATTAGCTAGCTAGCTACTGCATAGTTCATGAATGTTCTCAATGCTTCTCCTTTCTTATAACAACTTAGGTTCACACACAGGGTTTTTTAAGTCTTTCAACCGGACTTTTTGCTAAGCTCCTCCTACTTTTTTCAGTTGGTATCCATGATACCTGCAGGTATCATGGGTACCAACTGAAAATTATACGATTTATATAGTTTTTTCTTATATTCTTGTGGAAAAAGTAGGAGGAACTTAGCAAAAAGTCTGGTGGAAAGACTTAAAAAACCCTGCGTGTGTACGGCCCTTAAGTGCCTTAACTCTCACTGTAGCCACACTAATGTTATGAAACTCTGTTCTTCATTGCTCACATGGAAAATGAAATAGTAACTAAATAAATATGAATAGTGTATGTCGTTGCAATTTCTAAATGGAAAATAAAGTAGGTGATAAATATTAACTAAAAATCGCATTTTAGTTAGATAACTTATAATATAATAGCTACCATAAATTAAAATTGATGTTGGATGTCAATCATTTTTTTTAAATGAAATATAAAAAGTTAACAATTGGCACGTTAACCCCATCTTCAAAATATCTTTTAATCAATATATTTACACTCTAACATTTCTACATGTTAATTCAAACTAACGTCAGACCTACCTACTTAGCACCATCTCCCCATTGCAAAGATGAACTGTCTCCACTTATCCCCCCTCACTCTCACTCTCTCTCTCTCTTCCTCCACTTGATCCACCAGTTCCCCTTCCAGTTGTACACTCAGGCGTTGCCCGGTGTGCCCAGACCCGTGACTCTGCAGCCCCAGCAAGAGCACACTGTTTTAGATGCCGCGGGATTGGCTTTCATCACCAGGGCCATAGGGTCTCTTGAAAACAGAGGTGAGGATCTCTTAACGCAATATTACGATAGATAGTTAGTTGTGGTGGGTGAGTTACGAGTTTTCGGAGAGTCTCACATTTTCGGACATGTAGAAAAATATACCCATATAATCAACTAATTTTAATTGGTAGCTATCCATGATAACGACAGGTAGCTACCATTTATGGATACTAGTGAAAATCAAAATCAAATTAACAATTGTTAAAAAAAATGACGCGTTTGAAAATGTAGGACTGGTTTCTTTCACAACTTGAATTGTTCCATGTCTACTCTATTGCTCCTATAGTGAATTAAAATTTATCAGGTAATCTATAGCTATTCAAACAACTATTAAACACAATATTCTATCATTAAAAGCAACTCCCTATTTTTCTTTTTGCAGGTTTAGAAGATCAGGGTCTATACCGCTTGGTGGGTGTGTCCAGCAAAGTAGCCAAGCTGCTGAGTATTGGTCTAGACCCCACCAAGTGCAGCAAACTCTCTCTAGAAGACCCAAGCGAGTGGGAAACCAAGACCATCACTTCTGCCGTAAAGCAGTACTTCAGGAACTTGCCCGTTCCACTCATGACTTACGAACTGCATAATAGCTTCATAGCCGCTGCTAGTGAGTACAGTTATAGCTATTGATTGAGTTGGTGAATCTAAAGGGCCGTACACACGTAAGGTTTTTTAAGTCTTTCCACCAGACTTTGTGCTAAGCTCCTCCTACTTTTTCCACGATAACATAAGAAAAAACGATATAGGTAATTATTATTTATTTTAGTTGGTATCCATGATAGCTGCAGGTATCATGGATACCAACTAAAATAAATAATAATTACCTATATAGTTGTTTCTTACATGTCCGAAAATGTAGACCTGACCGATAATTAAGAACTTACCATATTAATTATTTAAAGTAATTGTTTTTAATTGTAAATATTCTGCAAGCTTTGAATAGCTACTTTAGATTTAATTAATTGAACAGCTATTTAATTTTTTTATCTTTCAGAGCAAGATCGTTTAGCACAAAGACTTTCTACCATTCAGGAGTTGCTTCAGAGGCTACCACATGACAACAGAGTCGTACTGAAGGAGTTAGCCTTCCACCTCTGCAAGTGAGTAACCGATGTTATGCCAATATGCAATCAATGTTATTAGCTAGCTACAACATGCAACCAACATTCAAGGATGACAAAACATCTTCCAAGAATTTAGGATATTATTCAAAAACATTGATGAAACAGTTTTTTTTTCAGTTTTATTATAATGGCTCCACATTTACGATTGTATTAAATATAAGCATATAATTTAACTTTTCTTCACCCCGTTATTTTAATTTGTAACCATTAACGAATTGAAATAATGAGTTAAATTATATATAGCTATATATTTATTTCTTATAGCTATGATCGAAATTGTGAAACCGTCCGATAGTTCAGAACTTACCTCTTACTTATTATTTGCAGTAAATTAGAGAATTCTTTGTAACTCTTACTTTTCTTCTCCTCCTCCTCCAGAGTCGCTTCTAAGAGTGACAAGAACCTGATGACTGTTAGTAACCTGGGGGTGTGTTTTGGTCCCACGCTACTCAGACCCGAGGAAGAAACTGTAGCCGCTATCATGGATATTAAGTTCTGCAACATAGTCGTTGAAATAATTATAGAACATTATGATAAGGTAATTATGACTGCTTCCACTAAGTCCCTTGTATTCTTTTTCAAATACAATAGAACTCCTTTATAGTGAATGAGTTAGGATGTACTGGACAAATTTTCTTAAGACTGCCATTTAATAGCCTTCATGTTTCTAAAATGATGACCATTAATCGAAGACTAAATAAAATTTGTTCACTATAGAGACTACATCCTAACTCATTCACTATAGAGGCTACATCCTAACTCATTCACTATAGAGGCTACATCCTAACTCATTCACTATAGAGGCTACATCCTAACTCATTCACTATAGCTAGAGGCTACATCCTAACTCATTCACTATAGAGTTTTACTGTATTCGAATGTTTTTCTAACAAATTTCTCCCTCAGATGTTCAACTGTTCCTCTTCCGAATTGCCAAGCCTAATGGA
Source organism: Caprella mutica (assembly GCA_947561585.1). Taxonomy (NCBI): domain Eukaryota; kingdom Metazoa; phylum Arthropoda; class Malacostraca; order Amphipoda; family Caprellidae; genus Caprella; species Caprella mutica. Next base: position 75,259 of record CANNZV010003551.1, read on the forward strand.
CGCTATGAACCTCTCCCACCCGTCCACCCCCTCTAGCTCCTCCCCCAAGTCCTCCCCTCCCCCCTCCTCCATCACCAGCCATAACAAGCACAGAAAACACAGCCAACCTTTACTACAGGTGAGAATTTAAAGAAAAAAGCTATTTCTCCATAAAATACATTCTAAGAATAGAAAGCCACTTTAGCTGTAGCTAGCATATCTAGTTACGGGACAGATCCACTTTGTTCGACCATGGAAGAGAAAGAATCTGTATAAATGTGGACGGTAGCTAAATAACATTTTAACTTTATAAAGTTGGGTAAGTTATGAATTATTGGTCGATTTCACATCTTCGGTCATATATGAAAAAAAATACATTATAATTATTCAGTTTTTAATATTTAGTTTTTTCTTTTATGACCGAATATGTGAAACCGACTGACAATTCGTAACTTACCCTAGCTATATATTATTATATTGTCTAAAATGTGAACCTTTGATAATTCTCCATTCCATCTTCAGACGGTGGTGACATCCTTCACCACCAGTGAGCCCCAGACTGTTCACTTTGGCAACTCCTCTGCCCTCACCACCATTAGTAACTCCGGTAAAGCTTACCAGTACAACAACCCCGGCAACCAGCAGCACAACCTCCCCTCTCAGATATGGGCTAACACCAACTCTAACTCCAGCCTCAACCTAGGTAAACTAGGGGAGTGTAGAACATATTTTAAAATTAGCTAGGGTAAGTTCCGAATTATCGGTCAGTTACCTGCAGGTAGCGCTATCATGGATACCAATTAAAATAAATATTTATTATTATATCGTTTTTTCTTATATGTCCGAAGATGTGGAACTGACCGGTAATTCGGAACTTATCATAGCTAATTTTAAAATATGTGTTTATAAATTGAGATAAAGTTTAATTAATGAATAAAAATTAAAACTTATTAAATTTTTTGAAGATATTTGAAGTAGCTACTTTATTAGATTGAAATTCTGCAAGTGAAGAACTATTTCAGCGATAGTGATAAATTATGAAAAAGTTCGCTTACAGAGGTAACTATAAAAGATTTTGTATTGGGTAAATGTGCCAATAATACATTCTATTTTTGATTAGTTATTAAAAATTAGTTTCGCTACTTTTTTATGTAGTTATGACTTACACCTTTTCAGGTATAATGCCAGGCCTGACAAGTCACTCTTCCCTGAACTCCCTCACCTCCCAGCAAGCTAGCAACAACCAGCCAAGCAGAACAACTCGGCACCAGCAGCAGCCTTACATAACAAGTACTGCTAAAAACACTAGCTTAAGTAACAGTGTGGGGGATCTGTGTTCTGCCGGAGGAATTGTATATACTGCTGCAAAGAAAAATACAACTAGTGCAGATAATGTCGGTGCTAGTGCTAGGGCAGCAACTAGTGCTAGAGAGGACTGTAGTGCTTTGGAAGGTAGCACTAGTGCTAGAGCTAAGGGTTCTCACCAGTTTCTGACAGCAAGAGCTACTCCTATCTCTTTTATCAATCCTTTAGTTGGTGGGTGGCGTAGTTGCTTCGTTATGGTTGTCATGTGGTGGTGAATTAGGTAACCCAGTCCATGACAAACCCTCTCAGAGGCCGTACACACACAGGGTTTCTTAAGTCTTTCCACCAGACTTTTTGCTAAACTCCTCCTACGTGACTTTTGAATCATATAAGAAAAACTATATAATTATTATTTTACTTTACTCTGTATCCATGATACCTGCAAGTCACACACAAAGACTTATAAAACCCAGCGTGTGTACGGCCCTTTAGAGGTTTTAGATGTCTAACCCAGTGGGGTGGGTTGCGCTTTTACTAACACAATGTCCTGTTTAACTCTTTGTATACCGTCGATACTTCTGAGGGACAATTGAAGTATTTCCTAACAAGTTGGGACGCGTTTTAAGAAGTAGAGACGTGTTCTAACAAGTAGATACGTGATCTAACAAGTAGAGACGTGTTCTAACAAGTAGAGACGTGTTCTAACAAGTAGAGACGTGTTCTAACAAGTAGAGACGTGTTCTAACAAGTAGGGACGTGTTCTAACAAGTAGAGACGCGTTCTAACAAGTTGGGACAAGTTGATTCGAAATATTCTAACAAAAATAACCTTTAATGTTTTTATAGCTCACTTTAATGAATTTAGGTTACAATAATAATACTAAGTTTTTTTTTGTCGTATCAAGTAAATGAATATTGACCATTACATTGAGCCTGTAAATGGTAATGTTATTGAAGATAGATTCACTGTTTTCTCTTCTATTTTCTTCCCTAAGGTGTGAGATTCTGATGTTCATTGTGATTACCTTGAAACTTATTGATAAATTAGAATTTTCAAATTAACTTGTTCAATCTATTTATAACGTATCCTTCTACTTTTCTATTTATCTGTTTCCATCCTAATCATAATCAATCAATCATGATTAAAATTATATAATGCAAGAGGAGAAATTTCTATCATTTTACATTTGAGTAAAGTTTAGGTTAGCAATGAATTATTTTGATGTGACTTTGTTCATGGAAGCACTATCTCGTCAGACTGCTTCTTCTAAGTCTATTGTAATTAGTTATTTCCATTTAGATGTCATTGGTTCCGAAACAGACTGTATTTCTCTACTAAATGTTCCTATTTTTTGTTTTAACATTTGTTCAATAATGTATTTGTGGTGGTTGGTTCATAGTTGTTTCGTTTTTTGACAATTTCCGTTGAACTTTGACTTTGTTATACCCAGTACACACTGTCAAACAATTCGGTAAACTGTTGTTCAAAATCTAATATAGCTATTCAAACAAATTTCGTACTATTTGTCAAACTCTTATTTGACATCTAGGTATAGCTAACTAATTAATTATTGGCATTGTATTAAAATTAGTCTGAGGGAAATATCTTCATTTCATAGAAATTTATGCAATAAGTTTGCGATTCTCCTGTATTACAATTTGCCAACATGTAGCAATATTATATCTTCTAAATCACTTTTTTAGTGTGAACACTAAATCAGTTTTGACCAATTTGATAGTGTGTACGGGGAATTAGACTTCTTCAAGTAGTTTCTAACAAGCCTGCTGCTATTTCTAACGTTAATCTGAATAGGTTTAGACTATTTGAACTAATGTAGACGAGAAATAGCGTATTTATCTAGCTATTTAATTGGGTATTTAAGTTTGTCGCTACTAATATTTTAACATTGATATTACTAATAGAGGCTAAAGGGCCGTACACACGATGGGTTTTTAAGTCTTCCCACCAGACTTTTTGCTAAGCTCCTACTTTTTCCACAAGAATATAAAAAAAACGATATAGCTATATAATTATTAGTTATTTCAGTAGGTAGCTCTATCGTTTTTTCTGTATGATTCTAAAGTTTCGTGGAAAAAGTAGGAGGAGCTTAGCAAAAAGTTTGGTGGAAAGACTTAAAAAACCCTGCGTGTGTACGGCCCTTTAGAAGCATGGAGCTTTGCTTTTAAGCTAGCTATATGTGTAGTGAAAAAAACAGATAACTTTAATTAAAACTGTACACAGGTTTGTGAAAATTTCTCTTAGGGTAAGTCTCCAAGTTATCGGACGGTTTCGCTATCATTTAATAGAAAAATGTAATAGTTTTCAAAATTTTATTTGTAGCTGTAGCTAATGATACCATACAAATTAAGTTTCAGTCTTTTTCTATATGATTGAAAGTGTGGAACTGTCCGAAAACTAGGAACTTACCCTTAGGTACTACTCTTGAAAAATGTAGCTAATTGAATATATTAATTTTTTTTGAACAACTGACAAAAAAATAACTCTTCATTGTCAACCCGCATATTTACACCCCCTCCACTACATATATTTAATCCTCCACTCTCCCCTATATTCACTCCCCCTCTCCCCCCAGGGACGGATCGCTCCATGGAGGGCCCAGTAAGCACCAGTAGCTCCAGTGAAAGTCTTTGCTCCAGATCCTCTAGAGAACAGAACACCCACCACCACTACCAGTACAGTCACCCACCCAAACCCCCGCCCCACCACCAGCCCCCCAGTGGATCAGGCCTCTCCTCCTACCACCAGAAGCAGCAGCACTCCTCCAGCTCCTCAAACTCATCCCCTCCCACAGCCAGTAAGTCAAAGAAATATTAGGGGAATTGCTTAATAATTGAATAGCTTATTAATTGATTAAATTTATAATTTTTCATCAAGTTTGACATATATAGACAAAGTTCAAACATGTTTTAATTAGTTTAAGAAACTCTAACATGATCAAACTAGTTTAGAACATATTACTTGAAATACATCTGGTGTTATTATGGTAGAAAGAATGTCTATCTATTTACTGAGACTTGGTTCATACTCTCGCTACAACTCTCAAGGGCCGTACACACGTAGGGTTTATTAAGTCTTTCCACCAGACTTTTTGCTAAGCTCCTCCTACTTTTTCCACGAGAATATAAGAAAAAACGATATAGGTAATTACTATTTATTTCAGTTGGTATCCATGTTATTGCAGGTATCATGGATACCAACTGAAATAAATAATAATTATATCGTTTTTTTTCTTATATTCACGTGGAAAAAGTAGGAGGAGCTTAGAAAAAGACTGGTGGAAAGACTTGAAAAAACGCTTCGTATGTACGGCCCTTTAATCTAACGTGGAAGAATTCGTAGCCTCTTTTTCCATATTATTTAGCTACACATTACAATAGTTTATAATTTAAATAGACTTCAGTGTTGGTTATGGGTTAGCTATATACGGTCGATATTATTAACTATTTTAACTAATTCAAATTGTAATTTGTATAATATTACAGTTTCATCTTTTATGTAGCTAACTGTAGAATAATTTGGGTTATTTCTATTGCCTGGTTTATTTTTTAATATTAATATTTCAACATAATGGCGACCTTCTTTGATTGGTAGGCTTCATTTTATTGTAGTTAACTAGGGTTTGTTTCAAGTTATTGGACAGTTCCACATTGTCGATCATATAAAAAACTTAAAAAGTATGATTAGCTAAGATTTAACTTTTATTATAATTATAATGAAATATTATTATACTTTTGTATATGACCGAAAAGGTGGAATCGTCCAATAACTAGTAACTTACCCTATAGTAGAGAAACAATCCAAACTTCATCAAGACTAATGTAAATAATATTTACATGGGTATAGCTACTAGTAATATTTACATGGGTATAATAGTAATATTTACATGGGTATAATAGTAATATTTTCATAGGTAGAATGGTACACGTAAAACTGCAAGACGGAAAATTGTCAGTCACTGTTTGAAATATTATTTGGTTATAGACACGTTCTAAGAACATTTAAATTCTTTAATTTAATTTGAACTGTATCAATTCCGATAATAGCTACACAGTTAAAATATTGTTTAATTAATTGAAAATCGAATTAGTTATTGCTAATCAAAAATATTAATTTCTTAAAATTATGTTGCTACCTGTGACACCCAATCGTGTGTCAACAGGTATATTAGCGGTTACAAAAAACTACATTACGGCTAACTTAGCAAATAATGTCCCCTCAACTTTTTAACGAAATGGAACCGCCATCTTTTTATAAATGAAAATGTTGTTAGAATGTGTTTATTAGCTAAATAATGTTGCAAAAAGTAAAAAAAACATATGAAGAAATGACGGGCAATTTTCTGACTGGCAGTTTTCTAGACACTGGGTAGGATAGTAATATTTACTTGGGAGTAAACTTGCAACTGTAGCTGAAATCCATCATGTTCCTGTAGTAGAGACGAGGCTGCTCTCCATGGAGGCAATGTCCTGCTCCATGCCTCCCACACTCCTCTCCTCCAAACTAAATGGAGGGGGTGACTCCGACTCCACTTCTCCAAGAGGAAGAGAAAAACAGAACTCGCACACTACTAAATCAGGCAGTATGTGACGCGTTTGCATGCCTGTTTAGCTACCTTGCCTTCTCTAGCATCAGCGCACTGGCTTCTAATGTAGCATGAGCACATTGGCAGAGATTGGCATTCAAACCTTTTTTAGATTCTGAACCTGAATTATCGCTGGTTTTGGTTCCCAACCTCCGAATAGCGAACCCGATTTTCAAAATCTCTGTTCAAACATTTATTCTTGAACATTTGTCCGGAAACCTCCATTACCTTAAAATTTCCAATCCTAAATTTTACTAATTCCGAATCTAAATTTAAAGCTCTCTGATTTATAAATGTGTTTCTTTGGTATTTACATTATTTATTAAACAAATTATTACTACAATTTATCTGTTATAAAGTATTATACTGTATAAGTATTTGTCGTTCCAACGGATTCACAAATTAAAGATTGTGAACATTTGTATGGAACACCCACCTCTTACCTACTCTAGCATGAGTATACTTGTACCTACTCTAGCATGAGCACACTTGTACCTACTCTAGCATGAGCACACTTGTACCTACTCTAGCATGAGCACACTTGTACCTACTCTAGCATGAGCACACTTGTACCTACTCTAGCATGAGCATACTTGTACCTACTCTAGCATGAGCATACTTGTACCTACTCTAGCATGAGCATACTTGTACCTACTCTAGCATGAGCATACTTGTACCTACTCTAGCATGAGCATACTTGTACCTACACTAGCATGAGCATACTTGTACCTACTCTAGCATGAGCACACTTGTACCTACTCTAGCATGAGTACACTTGTACCTACTCTAGCATGAGTACACTTGTACTTACTCTAGCATGAGTACACTTGTACTTACTCTAGCATGAGTACACTTGTACTTACTTATCTGATTATTAACCCCTTTTCTAACTTAATTTGTATATTTTATATAATAAATCAATCAATATTAAATTTATATGATAGTATATCTCCTTATGCTGAAAAGATTTATTGTGATTTATGTTCCTGTTCATTCATTGGTGTTTGTTTGTTTTAAACCATCACTATTATTTTTATGAACTTTTAAATATATTTTATAGTGTGTTATGATTAATAATTTAATTTGTTTAGGATTTTTGATGTTTCAGAACCTGTCTGAGTTTCTATTATTGTATTTAAAGAGAATTACTCTCCACATTACCCTAGGTATATGTGAAATTTATTGAGATATCAACTGTCTGGTTTTTATATTTGCTGAGAAAAATATTTTAACATTTATTAAATTGTCTAAATTTTTTTTTCAGGAGCGCGGTTAGGTACAACTTATCCCCCCACCTACCGACAGCACATGGAAACGTGAGTTTGAGTTACACTATAACCTCTCTAATATATCCATTTAATATAATATCCCTAAATATAAACTGTAAATATTCTTGCTTTTGTACCTATGAACAAACAAGTTATTGTTCAGTGTGTGAATTTTGCAATTTATCTTTTTGATTTTTGTCAGTGTAGCCCAAGCATTTCTATTAAGAAATATTGTGTCGTGTTGAATGTTTATATTGCTAACCCGAGTCTTACTCTCTCTTACCCGAGTCTTACTCTCTCTAACCCAAGTCTTACTCTCTCTTACCCGAGTCTTACTCTCTCTTACCTGAGTCTTACTCTCTCTTACCTGAGTCTTACTCTCTCTTACCCGAGTCTTACTCTCTCTTACCCGAGTCTTACTCTCTCTTACCCGAGTCTTACTCTCTCTTACCCGAGTCTTACTCTCTCTTACCCGAGTCTTACTCTCTCTTACCCGAGTCTTACTCTCTCTTACCCGAGTCTTACTCTCTCTTACCCGAGTCTTACTCTCTCTTACCCGAGTCTTACTCTCTCTTACCCGAGTCTTACTCTCTCTTACCCGAGTCTTACTCTCTCTTACCCGAGTCTTACTCTCTCTTACCCGAGTCTTACTCTCTCTTACCCGAGTCTTACTCTCTCTTACCCGAGTCTTACTCTCTCTTACCCGAGTCTTACTCTCTCTTACCCGAGTCTTACTCTCTCTTACCCGAGTTTTACTCTTGCTAACCCAAGTCTTACTCTTGCTAACCCAAGTCTTTGTTCTTTCTTTCTTGCTAACCCAAGTCTTTGTTCTTTCTTTCTTGCTAACCCAAGTCTTTGTTCTTTCTTTCTTGCTAACCCAAGTCTTTGTTCTTTCTTTCGTGCTAACCCAAGTCTTTGTTCTTTCTTTCTTGCTAACCCAAGTCTTTGTTCTTTCTTTCTTGCTAACCCAAGTCTTTGTTCTTTCTTTCTTGCTAACCCAAGTCTTTGTTCTTTCTTTCTTGCTAACCCAAGTCTTTGTTCTTTCTTTCTTGCTAACCCAAGTCTTTGTTCTTTCTTTCTTGCTAACCCAAGTCTTTGTTCTTTCTTTCTTGCTAACCCAAGTCTTTGTTCTCTCTCTTGCTAACCCAAGTCTTTGTAAAAGACAGTCTTTGGAGCACCTCTACTCTTCAATGTGAGTAGTAAAACTCTCCATTAGAACACTGACACCAGCAACCTATTCATTGACATCACTACTCACTAGCAACAATGACATCACTAGTCAGCAGAGATGGGAATGCAAACCCTTTTTTTGATTACAAACCTAAGTTTTTTGTCTGTTTTAGTTCCGAATTGCAAACCTGATTTTCAAAATTTTCTTGCTAACCTTCATTCCCGAATATTTATCCGCGAACATCCGAACCTTAATTCCGAACATTTCCAATCCCAAATTTTACTTCTCCAAATCTAAAGCTCTCTGATTAAAATAAGTGTCAAGATTTCGACATTATTTATTAAACAAATTAGTAGCTACTAAAAAAACCAATTATCAATACAATTCGAAACAATTTATTTGTGAAAAAGTATGATAGTGTATATATATACCTAGTGATAGGCTGGCGGGTGGTTGCGACAGTACATGTACTGTACATTCATTCCGTCTCAGTTTGAAACATACAACACTATTTAGCTACTATACTATCTCAATTTCCTTATGTCTGATTAAAAAGAACCTAGATGTTGTAAGAAAAAGCTAAGAGCTAGATTGATTAAATTTGAAGCTATCTGCATGAGAAACGCACTAGATTTATTTCAAAATAAGTAAATTGGCAACCCTTAATAGATCAGAAAATGTTGACTGCGAGAAATATTAGTAGTGCTGCGAGCATCACCACAACTCCTCTTTTTGCTGTCTTTTTTAAAAATAAGGTCTTCCCTACAAACAGAAGTCCGAATCGTTTTTGACTTTGGCTCAAACCTCCGAACCCATATGTCAGTCCGAACGGTTTTGTGAATATAGGTCTGCCAACTTTTGTTTGGAGTGCCCACTTCTGCCAGCAAGCAATTAAATAACATTAGCTCTTCTAAACACTGAATTAAACAGCTAGGAACATTCCTAAGTTGCCTCTTCAGTATTTTGCCATAGAAAAAGTCTACTTCTATTTCTTTGTGAATGTTCCTATCTTTCTCTCTGTGTGCTTTTTTTACTCATTTATCAAGTTACTATTGGTTATTAATAATTAATTACCTTGCTTGCTCTTTTCTTAATTTCTTTTGTAGCTTGTTTTTGTTTTTCAGTTATTGGACGAATCCACATTTTAGATGGCAAGAGAAAATTATTTGATAATCATTATTTAACTGTATTTTAGTTTGTATCCATGATACCTGCAGGTATCATGGATACAAACTAAAATACAAGATGAGTAATAAGTATCAAACTTACCCTATCTACTCGAACACCAGAATTTAAGAAGGATATTGTAGTTATAATTTACAGAATGTATGTATGACTATATACTCAGCACCATGGTGGTGACCATCTTCATGCCATTCTTTCTCCTCAGGAACTCCCTCTCTGGCAGTGGCCCCCTCTCCTCCCTTCCCCCCACCATCAACAACAACACCTCCAACAGCGCAGCAACATATCAGCCACATGGAAGGTAAGTCTTAAGGGCCGTACACACGGAGGGTTGCCTTTCCATCAAACTTTTTGCTAAGCTCCTCCTACTTTTTCCACGAGAATATAAGAAAAAACGATATAATAATTATATATTTATTTAAGTTAGTATCCATGATACCTGCAGGTATCATGGATACCAACTAAAATAAATAATTATTATATAGTTTTTTCTTATATTATCGTAGAAAAAGTAGGAGGAGCATAGTAAAAAATCCGTTGGAAAGACTTGAAAAAACCCTACTTTACGGTTTCATCGAGTTTTGTAACACAAATATATCTAAAAGAAATTATTGCTATTTTTAAGAGTGGGCTAAAATAACTCAATTTAATTTGTTTAAATTTTTTGTTTTTAAATAGCCATAAAATTAATATTTCAAATTTTTGCCTTTTAAATAGCAATGAATTTATAATGTTCATCCTTGTTCCAGAGTTGTACGAACGCTCTACGCATGCGTCGGCGAGAATGACTCCGAACTGTCCTTCGAACCCAACGTCTACCTAACCAATGGTGAGTGTTACCCAGTTTAAAAAATAGTAACAGAATAGTAAGCCTAACAAAATCTTTGGAATAACTTGCACCGTTTGATAAAAGCGTCCTCAACTATTTTTACTAGCGACTTTGACGTCAAAAGACACGTAACATTTGAATTATGATTAGGTCAATTAACCAGTTATCCAATATTTATTTCTTTTGATTATTTATCTAAGATATAGAAATGCATGTATGGCTTGGTATACACACTTACAACATTGATACTAACTTCCTCTTCTCAGTGCGACCCTCTCGAGAACCCGGATGGTTGGAAGGCACCCTGCACGGAAAAGCGGGATTGGTCCCGGAAAATTACATTGAAGATGTTGACGAGAAGAACATTCCCCCACATCTTCTACACATTGCACCTAACACTGATGTTTGAACCTTCAACATCAGTCTGGGAAGATGTTAAAGTAGAATTCAACATTCGCAGAACATTTGACAAAAATGTGTGATGTTGATTCAACATTCATTAGCTAGCTATCTGAAAATTTAACATTCATTATCTGAACATTCAAGCTAACTGTGTGAATGTTTATTTATAATGTTAGTTGGCAACATCCAAAGCTAGATGTAGCTAGTGTTTCAACATTCTCCCCAACAATGTTGAATGTTTCCCAGCCTCCGTCTGATGATGTTAATGCATTCGAACTGCCTGTTTCATTTTAGAGTCTGACTGGGGGGAGTGCACCGTACTCGGAAACTTGGTGTAAACATATGAGAACTAAGGGTAACTTACGAATTAGCGATCAGTTCCACATCTTCGGTTATACAAGGAAAACGATATAATTATATATATGTTTTTGGTATCCATGATACCTGCAGGCATCATGGATACTAAAAAAATTATTATTAGCTATTTCGTTTTAATGACCGAAGATGTGAAACTGACGGATAATTCACAACTTAGCTACCCCAAGTTCCTCTATATTTTCACCCACTTTGCTAGTACTGAGAGTGTGTGCTTCTCCTCTGTTATATATTTTCTAATAGTTTTCTTTTTATTTTCTAATACCTGCTTATTAGATTGGTAAGTGTTGGTTGTTTTATTTATACTTTGTAATTAATCGAATGTTATTTACATGTTGGATATTTACTTTTGACCATCTTTGGTTTTTAATGTAACTAAGTATGTTTTCTTTAGGTTATTTCTCTCATCTTATCACCAGTTTGATTGTTTGTGTACAAAGTGGCTAATTATTATTTTAAACTACTCTGTAATAATGTTATTCCAGTTTGAAAGAAGATGTAAAACATGCCTTATTAAAATAAGTGTTTGCCAATCTCACTATTTTTGTACCGGACTCAATAGTGTGTTGTTTTAACACGCTAGTACAGCTGTAGTGTGTTAAAATAACACTAGTACAGCTGTAGTGCGTTGTTTTAACACACTAGTACAGCTGAAGTGCATTGTTTTAACACACTAGTACAGCTGTAGTGTGTTAAAATAACACTAGTACAGCTGTAGTGTGTTAAAATAACACTAGTACAGCTGTAGTGTGTTAAAATAACACTAGTACAGCTGTAGTGTGTTAAAATAACACTAGTACAGCTGCAGTGTGTTGTTTTAACACACTAGTACAGCTGCAGTGTGTTGTTTTAACACACTAGTACAGCTGCAGTGTGTTGTTTTAACTCACTAGTACAGTTGTAGTGTGTTGTTTTAACACACTAGTACAGCTGAAGTGTGTTGTTTTAACTCACTAGTACAGTTGTAGTGTGTTGTTTTAACACACAAGATATTATTTAAAGCACATGTGTTTAGTTTAATTTACATTACTTATTTGCAATTAATTTATTTCATTTTCTGCATTCATGAGCTGGTCACAAACTGGTGGCAGGTGACTTTGTTCATGGAGCCACTTTCTTCTCTGACTGCTCCTTCCAGTCCCTTGTATTTAATATCCTATTGAGTGGTTAAAAGCAGCGCTAAAACATCTTGATGATAATTGAGTTTTATTTAAATGTTTTGTATGTAATTCTAACTAATTTGTGTAGACTATGCACATGTGCTCTATTACGAATAACTTCTTTATCACTAAACCTGAGTTTCGACATTACGAAGCTTCTGTATAAAATCGTTAGGGTTGTGACAATAAGCTTTTAAAATCATAGATCCCGAAAATATTTTAGACTGATTGAATTAAAGACTATTTAATCGTTCTAAATCATCGGTATATAGTATTTAATACCATTTCCTCTCGTTTCGTCTATGATATTCTCAAGATCTATGAATTTAAATGCATATTGTCACAACCCTAGAAATCTTACATGTGTGAATTATCTCAGCAATGTCTAAATGTATGAAAACCTTCACTCGCACGTCAGAAAAGAAGAGATCTTCCAAAAATCCAATTGTGACAAAATAGGTAAAGAAAAGAAAGGGGAGGTTCCGAGTTATCGAACACTGCCACATTTTCGATCTTATAAAAAGATTAGCTTTTAGTTGGTATTCATTATGCTTACAGGCAACCTTTTAAAATAAACTAAATTCTTCTATGATCGAAAATATTGAACCGTGCGATAACTCTGAACTTGCCCAGATAAATGTACGTTGTTTTAGAGGTGAAGTTCTAGGCTGAGCTCAAGCATAGGATATAATATTAGACAGTAAGTTGAGGCTAATTATCATGTGGACATAACTATTAAATTACAAGGAAAATGGTAAACATTGAATTTGTATATATGTGTATTTAATGAAAGTACACAGGTTGGTTGCTTTTTCTGCACATATCTCGTAATGTGGTATGAAATTATTTAAATTTAAGTCCTTGGGTTAATTCTCCAGATGCTAAATTCTATTTCTTCTATTCGAATCAACAATACATGTTGAAAAAAATTTCATAAACAGATTTTTTAAAATTAAAGTATACCCAAAAAATCATATCATGCATGATATATAATCTTTGTGAGTAATTAGAAAATGTTCTTAGGTTTAAATACAACAAACATCAAAATTAATTATTTAGATCTGCATCCTTATTGCGATCAATATAACTGGTATTATTAATCTGTTTAAATTTTCATATGAAAATGCTTGATTTTCAATTTCAGCAGTTAAATAATCAGCAATGTGGTCTTTGGTTCCAAGCAGTCGTTAAACCCCTACTGAATTAAATATCTTTTCATATTAGATGCATAAAAAGATTGTACTTTGAATTGTTCGGACCTTCATTGGGAGTGTGACAATATGCTTTTAAAATCATAGATCTTAAGAATATAGATGAAACGAAATGGTATCTAATACTATTTACCGCTGGTGTAGAACCATTCAATACTCTTTAATTCTCTCTGTCTATAATATTTTCAGGATCTATGATTTTACAAACATATTGTCACAACCCTACGCCAATATATTGGCGTAGGTCATAAGCCCCCCGGTCACGACCCCCCCCCCCCCTGTATTTTTAAACCTTATTTACCTATATTATTTAATCCTAATCGACACTTTTGTAGTTCATTACTGATTAAACATAAAATATATGTATAACCCTCCTGCCAGGTCATTAAACAGTCATGAAGTGTGCAGTACAACAAACTAGCGGATACAACAAACTACATTAGCAACTCTCAGTTATTTCTATCCAAGTCATTCTTCATTTGTTTAACTAAGTAAATAAGGATTAAAAAAACAGGGAGGGGGGGCTCATGACAGCGGGAGGTCTTGACCGTACTCCGGTTAATTTATCTGTATTGGATATGGCTATATGTAGCTTGTTTCTCAACAAAATGGTCAACATTCAAAATAATTCTTAACTTGGAATACGTTCAAACATGTTTGAACTTGTTTAATCATGTTGAAAATGGTCTAATCATGTTTGAACTAGTTTAAACATGTTGGAAATTGTCTTAATCATGTTTGAACTTGTTTAAACATGTTGGAAATGGTCTAATCATGTTTGAACTAGTTTAAACATGTTGGAAATGGTCTAATCATGTTTGAACTTGTTTAAACATGTTGGAAATGGTCTAATCATGTTTGAATTTGTTAGCTAATTTAAAAGTTTTTCTTTTAAGTTAAATTTTTCACACCTGGAAAATCTAAACCTAGTCACCTTTCCATAGCTTCTTATTAGTTTTTTTTTCTTGTAAATAAACTGAAAAATATCATTTTTTGAAATATTTCCATAGTCTTTATTTTGGTTGAAATTTAATATTGTGGATAAACAAATTTTGTTCAACTGTTTTATTTTACCATTACCGTGTCTTTATCAGTTGTAACACCTAGCACAAAGTAGCTATTCTGCATCCACGAGCACTTCTAATAGCATTCCTATTCCAATATCTTTAATTCAATGGATTAATTTTAGAATTAAAAAAATGATTTTTTTTTTTTTTGCAATATGCATTTTATATGTCAAACCCCTAGCAAGAATATATATGTAGACTATTAACAAAGAAGAGCTTGTTGTATAATAGTAAAGCTGGAATAGTGTGCCATTTCTTAAAAAAAAATTATAAAATAAATCTCAAAAGATAGGTACAATTTATTAAATTTATTATCTGTTACTGATAAAAAAAAACGTGTTTGAAATTTTTTCTTCTATATTCATGTAGCCATTTCTAGGTAGGTTAGGTTGACTGTAACTATATTTCTCCTTTATTCTACATTCCTTTATCCATTCTTATTCACTATAAAAGACATCAGAACATTCCAGATCATATAAACTGTTCCTATTTGCTTCGCTGTAAAACATCCGATTGCGACGTCACGCCGCTAGTTGTGACGTCACAATTATTTAAATCCGCTTCCGCTATTTTATCTAACCTCAAAATAAGTTAGGGAAAGTTCCGAGTTATCGGACAGTTCCACATTCCTGATTAAATAAAAAAAATAATCATTTAATTTTTATTTTAATATGCCAATTTTAATAATTTTTTTCTTATAAACGGAAATGTGGAACTGTCCGATAACTTGGAACTTACCCTATTAATATAATTGCAAATATACTATTTACTTTCTAGTTATTTATTTCCCAACCTACCTTCTTACATTATATTTATTCTTACTCATTTATTACACGCAATAAATGTTATGCAATAAAAATTTATCTCTTAGTAAACTTTAGATAGGTACCTTTTACCAAAAAGAAATATTTTCCAAATATGTTATAAATTTATAACAAATTTCCAGTGTAGAAATGGTATAAGTTAATTTTTAATGTCACCCATATAGGGCAAGTTACGAATTATCGGTCAGTTCCACATCTTCGGACATATAACCAATCCTAGTGAAATAATTATTATTATATCGTCTTTTCTTATATGTCCGAAGATGTGGAACTGACCGATAATACGTAACTCACCCCTATACTATATAACTAGTTAAATTAATTTCTACATTATATGGTTATGTAAATTAGATACATAGGTATAGTGATTGTAAATATATATATGTATCATTGCTGTAAATTTTGTATAATGTATCTTTCATTGTAAAAAGTATAAGTAGGTATGCTATTGTATCATTGTCAAAACACTGGTTGAATAATTAAAAAACTACCAAATAAAAAGACTTTTATTAAGTGTATTAATTATTAAGTTGTATAATAACTATTTTAAGAAAGGAGAAGCAACTGGTGGTAGGTGTTTACGGAGTAGCTTTTCTGCATCCATGAGTACTTCATCGACTGGTGTTCATGAGTTCCTTTCCTTTCTGACTGCTTCTCCGAGTCCCTTGTATGTTATGGGTGTATTTTTCCCTTTTATTATTTCAATTTGAACGAATTTATTTCAATTTGAACAAGAAATAAATGAAGCACCATACTCCATACAAAAACAGATATTACAATTGTAGAATATTTTGCGGAAAAAATGTGAAAACTCTGTTGTCCACATCGTTTGGATGTATTAAAAACGAAATGAGAACCTAGGAATAGAAAATTAATTCTTCATCTACCTCATACCATATGATTCCCAGTCCTATTTTCCGTCTATTTACCTAGTATTCATTTATTATTAGGCTTGATATTAATTATATAAAATATAATAGTCGATTAAGTTTTTTTTTAAAGACACTAAGTAATAAGGGTAAAAACAAGATATAAACCTTTTTTATTCAAATAAATAGTTACCTACCAATATACCCCCAATATATTTTTTTTCTAATTAACAATAACCCCAATATTGTTTATTTACAATAAACCCCCACTCTCATCACAACTCGCACATATGACAGATCTGGAACATGTCTCGTAATTATTTCTCCTGGTATAGAAACTAATTGAGGAGTAACTTTTGACAATTTTGTCGGTACCTACTTTTCAGTTAAGCTTTTTTGCCGTAACTATTACAAACATCATAAAGCAGGTTTGGTGGATCAAAACTATAATTTTATGGAAAATAATTTAAGCTTACTATTTACCATAAAATCATAATGTTTGTAATAGTTACGGAGAAAACAACGTAACTGAAAGTTAGGTATGTTCACTTAGCTTGCGAATGAACCAATCAATAATTAATTAATATTTCATGTCACCTGTAAGATGTATTCTGACTAGTTGTAAATGTAAATTATTTCTTAATAGAAAATAATTAATTTGTTGCTCTAGCGATTTGAATTCTGTTATTTTTTCTATATAAAATTAATGAAATAATGATTGTAATAAATTATTGTATGCTAAGTATATAAGCAAACAAAAAATATGACTGGGAATCAAATGACCAGGGATCAATTGACCGACCCCCCTCATAGCATATCTCTCTTATCTATCTTTCACTATCGCATAAAAACAATGACGAAAACACTGCAATATGTCCAAATTAATCCAAGAAGAGATCACATGTTGCATATAATAATTATTGTTGTCGTATAAATGTGAGAAATGAGACATCTGTTCTTCGATAAATCTTATAAAGGACATCACCGTTGCTTTATCTGGCGACAGTAGTGCATTACTATTAATCATGGTTAAATTCATTATTCAGTTAGTTGTTCTGTTAAGTATTAATTCTCTCAGGGCCGATGGAGCCTTGACTGAATTTTACGGCGATAATCTTCAACAGCTCCGCACTTTCCCTTGCCCGGAAGAAGCGGACATTGCCCCATGTATCTGTATTTACAATACAAATACAAGCCAACTAACTTTGGACTGTACTGACATAACATCTGATGAGGAACTTGCCGACATATTTAAGGTAGAATTCCCTGTGACAGACTTATGGGAGTTCAAAATGAACAGTTCTTCCGCTCTAACAGCTCTCAATTTCACTTGCGGAGGTGTGAAGTTCCAGCGGTTCTCCCTCTCTCTTGGACCCTTCCCATCACTCGTAGAAGTCAGTGATGTGTTCTACGAGTCCTGTGCTGATGCTGACCTGGAGAGTGTGGTACTCAGTAATACAGAACTGTCTTCATTCGTATTCCCTCCTCCTCCACTTAGTGACAAGATCATCTTTTTCGAAATGTATTACTCTAATTTGGCATCCATTCCTGCAATTAGCAGTGATAGTTTGACTAATCTTTACCTCCAGGGATCACAAATATCTCAAATTGTTCCAGGTAACTATTAATAACATAATATAAGTCAATTGTTCGTTAATGCAGCATACAGATAAAATGATTAGAACTACAAATTAACAATATTTACATATTTGTTTTAATTACTCAAAAATTACTCAGAAGATTAAGATATAATGGAAATAGACCATGAAACGAAATTTTAACTTAATAAATTTTATAATTTTTTTCACTTTGCATATTTGTTTCTGACATCTAACAAATCGGTTAATACATTTTTTTCCGTCTGTATAGTCAATAGAGCTCATGGATACTAGAAAGCTACTCTAGCAGAAAAAAATATTTCCACCTGAGCTGATAATTGTTTAGTAAAAGTAAAATATCTTGAATATATATTTTATATTTAAATTAATAATTATTTTAATCACTTTATTTTTTTACACAGGAACATTCGATGACATTCCAAACCTGAGAAACTTACAGTTAGATAACAACAACATCAAGATTCTAGAGAGTGACTCTATCCCCTTCACGTATAATGGAAATAGGTATTCTTTTTACAATAACGGATTGGAGACAATTGAGCCCGGAGCATTCGATCTGATTGGAGAGCCGGGTAAGTTAATGAATGAATACATGCAGCTCCGCTTTTATAACCAAAATCCTAACTCAGACTTATTTTAAATGGTAATAAGAACGAGACATGACTTAAAGCTATTATATAATTGTAATTCCTTAAACATTTCGTTTTCTATGAGTTAGAATAAAAGAAAATGAGCTTGAGGGTTCGACTTAGCGTCCTTTGCTTCTTTAATCAGTTGATAAATTCTGAACATTTTTATTCAAATAGCCTCTGCTGTATAATAATATTGATATTTATTTTGGTTACCGTGAAATAAACATCACATAAAATGGTCTCCGTTTTCTGTAATATAACAGAATTACTTTTATTACTCATAAAAACTGAAATAAATGCGAGATACGTCTCGAATTCAATTCAGCTTTTATGAAAGCGTGGCCTGCCTATGTATAATAAATGGAATACAAATTTAATATTGAAGTATAAATGAGTGAGGTTAACTTCACGTGGATGGTGAACATATGGTTTTATTTTATTTACTCCTATGTATGTGTGTCTCTTTTCCCTTCCACAGCACTGAATTCATTGGAGATTTTACTCTATAACAACCTCCTGGAGACGGTTGATGCCTCAGTCTTTGGATTACTGATGCCTTACGTTGATGAACTCAATATTTCTGGTAATTTCCTTATTGGTTTTTTACTTTTCATTAGAAGGGACTAACCTTATTCACATCATAGGATCTAAATTAATTAGATCATGTAAACTTAAGGTCGAAAAAAATAATTTTTAAATGAATCCCTCAGGAAAAAGTGATGTAAATTGAGTGAAATCGATCTGAATCATATACAAATTAGAGTTTAAATAATCAGGGTACTCTTTTTATATATATATATTGCATTTATGTGACCCATTGGATTTCATTATAAACATGCATGGTACCTCTCCAGTATCTGTGGACTGCATTCACACGAAGAGTTTTCTCTGAAGTTTTTGAATGTAGAGTATCGGAATTTAACCCATTATTAATAACATATTCAGACTTTCAAATCTCTTTATATATAATTACAAAATTTAATACGCTAATAGTTTTCGATTTGTAATTCATTTGAATAATCTAACTGTTATACATTAACTTCAACTGAATCATTTAGCTACTGCTTTTATCCTTATGATGACAAAATTTCAATTTTTCACTTCCTATATTGAATATTTTTTTATTTTTCCCCAGGAAATCCACTGGGCTGTAATTGTGACATTGCCTGGATTATTCTAAACCCTGACTACCTGGCGAAAGTGACCAATAGTATCATAGCTCCTAGATGCGCTGATGGAACATTGCTGACTGACTTGGATCCTGTCGCATATGAACAGTTTTGCTGAGATTGTCAGCTTGGCATAACAATATTGAATAAACTCAGGAATATGCTGGTAGATTTTAATAAGATGGGAATATACTAAAACGTTCGACAGGCTGGAAATTTATTTTGCCGCTTTTTTCTTCAAACTTCAGTGTCACCCAATCCTATTTTCTTAAAACCTAGTAGCTTGTTTTGAAACTCATTCTTGTAATAGAAAGTGCATCAATATCTCTATCTTATTAACCACCTTGATATGATTGTTTGTGAAAGAATTTTTCTAATAATTTCAGTTCATATGAGTAATGAAATTTCTACTGAACGAAAAATAAGTTTAATTAAGAATATTATAGAATAACTATATTGTACAATTACCTACTATAGTGTACTTATTAGTAGAATAATAATAAAAAAGTGAATTGGTCAGGGGAATCTTAAAAAAGAATATCCAAGTTCTTTGTGACATGGTTCTTCATTATTATGAAATATTGAGTAGCCTACCTAATTTGAATGTATGTTTGATATACGTACGTAGAGTCAGTCTACTGTGGACAGATAAAAATAAGGGTTTTTCAGTTACATGAAGGCCAATAAAAACAAGAGTTAATCAAAATATCTTCCTTTTTTGATAACCTGGCGAGGAAGCACGTAACTAAACGTAACACAGACAGTTTCGGCATCAATTTGCGCCCAAGATTTGGTCAGTTTCTGCTTCAAGATGGTCACATTTGAAGAGAATGTTTGGAAATTACATAGGGATCTCTTCCCACTCTACTTTATAAGATCAATATCATTAATAAACAAACAATATTAATAATTACTGAGAGGTTCCGTGGGAACTCAACGTGAAGAGAAATTTATTTAATTAACAAAAAATAGATCGATCGCTCAGAGAATCAGTGTTGAATAAAAAAATATAAAAAATTCGGGAAATAAAAGAAATTCGATGAAAAATTAAAGGAAAAATCCGGATAGCAGAAAAAAAGAATCTATCCATCAATATTATTCTTTTGCCGAATTATCGGAATTAAAATAAGAAATATCAGGATTTTATGATTGTCCAGATTTGTTATTTCAATTTCTATAGTGTTTTATCTATTAAAAATTATGGACTATGGTTTTTTTAATTTGCTGGATATTTTAAATAAAATTTCCTGGATTTCTTTAGGATAAGATTTTCATCACGGATCACTTTCACCTTCAGTTTGTATTTTTACTCTTAGGAATAAATTGCGGAGGGTATCCTTTCATGAGATGATGAATTACAACAGAAAAAAATATACGTCTCTTAAAATTATCTACAAATTTTATAATTTTTTGTGAACCATGAATAAAATGCTATATTTCAATTCGGCGGTCAAAATTTCAATATTTCGGTCACATCTCAGCTTGCCGGTCAGAATTTCCAAGTGGAAGTAAAAACACTTGTTCTTACTTACATGATCACAATTGTTAAATTCAATCTAACATTATATATTACAGAAACAATAAATTTCATAATTGTTAATTTCATAAATAATCTTATAATTTTGTGATGCTTGTTATCAGATGTCAAGGTCAGAATTTATTTATTATCATTTATATTTGATGAATATATTACATCAAAAGAGAAAGAGTTTTAAATTATAGATTTAAATTTAGCAATAAATATATCTTCTAGAATCTAAAAGATGCAATCAGTCAGAATAACCATTGAATTAAATTGATTTAATATTTGAAATATAATTATGGAAATAAAAGAAAGAGAAAATTATTTTATTATTTAAATTAAAATTTAATTAGTACCTAAATATATATTTATTTAAAAGCGATTTGAAATGAGAAAGAAAGCGGTTTCATGGTGGACACTTCAAAATGCTTATTATTATGAGGTTATTTGTGTGTTTATCAGGTTTCAAGCTTTTGAATAGAAAGCTTTCTATTCATCATCAGGAGAAAGGTGGAAAGGTGGACCTAAACGTTGAGTTTAAATAACCTCATAATAATATTGATTTCCCGTTGAGTTTGAATTTTTCCATCACTTCAAGATGCACGTCTTGTACTTTAAATAGCAATTTAATAGCTCTTACTTGCATGTGGTATAGTCAGTAAAGTATAACTATAAATTGCTGATCAAACCCTAACAATGGAAAATATCTATAGTTGCTTCATTACCCTATAATGAGATTTTATAGTTTTACCAGCCTGTTACCATTTTCTATGTTGAATTACAAAAGAAAATTTCCAAGGGTAACTATAGTAAGCATAGCATCCACAGATACGAACAATCCTCTATTTGAATTAATCAAATGTTCATAGTAGAGGAGTTCTACTATATTACTCTTTGTGTTTTTATCAGTGATAGGCAGTTAAATGTATTAGTGATAGTTAGCTAACACCATTGTTAGTGCCTATCTTATCATGTAATGGGGCACCACACTTTATTCTAGAGTTTTTGTCGATTGTAATTTGTAACGAATTGAGATTGACTATATAAGGTGGTAGTGTTGTACCTCTTTGAAATTTAGGGAATAACTTTTCTATATCCATGAACATTTAAATTATCCAGGGGTTCTATCCTGAAGCTGTCTTTGGTGAATGGAAGAGAAGGGGTGGGGTTGATTTTAACGCTACTTGCAGTTTTAGAAGCTAGCGCTAGAGTTGTGCTCTTCAACTACGAGGTCTTAGAATTTTGTATTGGTTGACTGACGTTTCGTCCAAAAACATTTCGTTGAAAGGACATTGGCGATTTTTCGGGGTTTATTGTCGGGGATATTATAAGAGTGCGTGCTACCCCCCGAATCCCCCTTCTTAATCATTAAACAATCATGAAGTGCGCAGTAAAACAAACTAGCAGATATAACAAACTACATAACGGCCATTCATGTTGAAAATTTCAAAATAATCTTCATTTGATATTAGTTTCATTCACTATCACCCCTTCATCTTCCTCTTCCATCCGTGAGTGCAGCCACCGGTGTTTGTGTTCGTCTTTGCTACATTTCATAAGTGACTGTATTCACGGAGTAGCTTTTCTGCACCTATGAGCTTTGTCACCGACTTGTAGTAGGTGACTTTGTACATCGATACCTTCATATACAATTTCTTTTTCAAGTCTCTTGTATTTAATTTCTTTCTGACGTCAGCGATATGTCCACCAGACGTCAATTTTTTTATTAAACTATTTCAATCTCTATAATCTTCATTATCAATTTTCCTTATAGGCTCCATTATCTTAATACCATTCTATTCGTGTTACCCCAGTTCATGCCTAGCTAAGTTTACAAAATGACGACCACTGACGAAGCCATCGCCATTGTAGGCGGTATTTTAGGCA
Source organism: Caprella mutica (assembly GCA_947561585.1). Classification (NCBI taxonomy): domain Eukaryota; kingdom Metazoa; phylum Arthropoda; class Malacostraca; order Amphipoda; family Caprellidae; genus Caprella; species Caprella mutica. The sequence continues at coordinate 98,336 of CANNZV010003551.1, forward strand.
GCGTAACTTTGATACTATCGGCCTTTATGATCTACCTGTTCGTGGCTCTCTATGAGTAAGTAAAAAAGGAAGAAAATGACATTCAATTTTTTTTATTTGTTAGTTTTTTTTCTGTTTGGAAAGAAATTCTGTGGAATTATTTTCCATCTTAAATTTAAAAGAAATGAAATCTCGATTTGTTTATTATTTTAACTATTTCTTACTTAAAACTAATTCTTTTTAAGTTTCAATCTTTATTCAAATTTATCCATTCACCCAAATTTCTAATCATAATGATAAAAAAATTGTAGGTTTAATATGTGAAAACTGAATAATTTTTAAAGTTAAAGCGATTATTTTTTTCAGACTCAAAAACGAAATCAAATCCATGAAGAAGAGAAGTGGACAGGGAAAGCACAGTTACTATAAGTGAGTAGGAAAAGGAAAGAGAATGAAATTATACAGCGTATTTCATTTCCCAGGACTACACATGGTTCACTATACATGATTTCATTATGTTTTTTTTTACTGATACCTCTTTCGTGAAATACAACTAATTTATAGAGATGCATAGAAAACTCAATGCAATTTGGGGCAGACTAAACTAAATTTGTTCACTATGATGGTTAGCAACCGTTAGTTCGTTATGCAGGAGTCTACTATACAGGATGATTCACTATACTAGAGTTCATTATAGAGGAGTTCTACTGTTTATACAACGTGTTATTGTGACTAGTAAAAAATACTTTATAAAAAGAAACATAAAATACGAATTTCAGGAGGGAAAGGATTAAACAATGATGAAGTGTGCAAAGCAACGAACTATCGGATACAACAAACTACATTATGGCCATCTATGTTAAGATTTATATCCTTTAATACATTTGTTTCATTAAAATAAAAGTGACAGGGTGATTAAAGGAAAGTACCATTTTTTAATTGGTATCCATGATACCTACAGATATGCATGTATACCAATTAAAATAAAAGTTTAACAACAATTATTATATATTCTTTTTTTTACATGATCGAAGATAACTGATAGCTCGGAATTTACCTTACTCGCCATGAATCTTAGAGTTATGATAAACTATACTCTAGAGAGAGGAAGTGTTGCAGCCATTGCAGGACGCTAAGGAAGATGGTGTAAATCCTTATTTTGTTTCAGTTATATCATTTCTCCATTAAATTTTGTTTCAGTTATATCATTTCTCCATTAAATTTTGTTTCAGTTGTATCATTTCTCCATTAAACTTTGTTTCAGTTATATCATTTCTCCATTAAATTTTGTTTCAGTTATATCATTTCTCCATTAAACTTTGTTTCAGTTATATCATTTCTCCATTAAATTTTGTTTCAGTTATATCATTTCTCCATTAAATTTTGTTTCAGTTATATCATTTCTCCATTAAATTTTGTTTCAGTTATATCATTTCTCCATTAAATTTTGTTTCAGTTATATCATTTCTCCATTAAACTTTGTTTCAGTTATATCATTTCTCCATTAAATTTTGTTTCAGTTATATCATTTCTCCATTAAATTTTGTTTCAGTTATATCATTTCTCAATTAAATTTTGTTTCAGTTATATCATTTCTCCATTAAATTTTGTTTCAGTTATATCATTTCTCAATTAAACTGACGCTAGATTGCCAGTCACGTGACCCAAAAATAATGATTTTAGCGTCCCACAAAATGCGATATTAATTTGGCCACTGACTCACCACTAAATGTTATCTTCTACAGGGCTGATGACGTGGCCGCTAACATACGTAACGGTAGAAGTAAATATCCTTCAAATTACTCCATGGATGCTTACGATGAGGTAAGAGAGAGCAACTGAAGAAGGAAATTAACAAAACATTACTTGTATTCTGAAGGGGATCATCACTGTAGGTCAAAAAGTGTCGAAGTATAGATACATTGAAAACTATTAGTAAGAAATACTTAATTAAGTAATTGAATTCTTTATGTGAATCCATTGTCTTGGAATCAGTTTGTCGGATCTAGTTAGTCTATCGCACACGCGGGCTTTTTTTTTGCGTAGGGGTTGTAGAAAGAACGGAAAAAATATTAATTATATATAATAATAAAACTATAGAATCAATTTTGAAATAGTTGCAGTTTTATAATCAGTAACATTAGTTCTAATGAATAGAGAAATAATAAAAATAGAGGGGGGGGGGACCTTTAAGTTTCACTGTACAGAACATTATACAAGGATAATTAGCAAGGACATTATACATCTATCTCAATTTATACAAGTAGATAAATAGTTGTTCCTAGTTCCCTACCTAATTCAAAATAGGTATACTGTGTTAGATATTAGTTCAAATATAATGCTTTACATATTATCAGGTGTCAGGTCGCTGGTACAATGTCTAATTTTTTTTCCACAGAGATTGCCCCGACTCCACCAGTATCCAAACAAAACACCCCAGAGGAACAGGAGTCAGCAAAGGGATTATTACAAGTGAGTCAGAGAGTCTTATAGGTGAGTCAGAGAGTATTACAAGTGAGTCAGAGAGTCTTACAAGTGAGTCAGAGAGTCTTAGAAGTGAGTCAGAGAGTATTACAAGTGAGTCAGAGAGTTTTTTCTAGTGAGTTAGATAGTTTTTTCAAGTGAGACAGAGAAGTATTCAAAGAATTAGTCGAATCAAATCAAATTTGATTTGTTTTGACTAATATGAATGGTTTTATTTTGCGCCTACCTACGTGGTGTGTTGCAGGTACTACTTAAAATTAATTAAATTGACGTGGGTTAAAACAACACAGTCGTTTTGACTCACAACTAAACTTAAAAAAGTAGCGCCAACTCTCACAGTAAGCTAATTTATACACCAGATACATAGGATTAACTGTCTTTGTGAGTAACTACAATGCACTCTGTCATAGTTGCTTCAACGGTGCTAGGACGTTTCGTTACTAGGACGTTTCGTTACTAGGAGGTTTCGTTAATAGGACGCTTCGCTACTAGGACGTTTCGTTACTAGGACGTTTCGTTACTAGGACGTTTCGTTACTAGGACGTTTCGTTACTAGGACGTTTCGTTACTAGGACGTTTCGTTACTAGGACGTTTCGTTACTGGGACATTTCGCTACTAGGACGTTTCGTTACTAGGACGTTTCGCTACTAGGACGTTTCGTTACTAGGACGTTTCGTTACTAGGACGTTTCGTTACTAGGACGTTTCGTTACTAGGACGTTTCGTTACTAGGACGTTTCGTTACTGGGACATTTCGCTACTAGGACGTTTCGTTACTAGGACGTTTCGCTACTAGGACGTTTCGTTACTAGGACGTTTCGTTACTAGGACGTTTCGTTACTAGGACATTTCGCTACTAGGACGTTTCGTTACTAGGACGTTTCGCTACTAGGACGTTTCGTTACTAGGACGTTTCGTTACTAGGACGTTTCGTTACTAGGACATTTCGCTACTAGGACGTTTCGTTACTAGGACGTTTCGTTACTAGGACATTTCGCTACTAGGACGTTTCGTTACTAGGACGTTTCGCTACTAGGACGTTTCGTTACTAGGACGTTTCGTTACTAGGACGTTTCGTTACCAGATTTTTCGTTTCCAGACAAATGCTATTTTAAATTTTAAAAGAGTTTTATAGTACAAATATTGTACCAATCCATACATTATAAATACATATTTAAATATGTACTACATTTTTTCACCCTATACTTTTTTTTTAATTTTTACCCCAATCACTGGAAATTTTCTATCACATTAGAAAATAGTATATGAGAATTAGAATATAGTTAAAATGTTAAATTATATAGTCTTTTCTTTATGATCGAAATATTTATTATCTTCGCAAATTTGCGGAAGATTATGTTATTTTCATTCGGTAACATGTACATCTGGTTATTGGATCTTTGCCCTAACGTTAAAACATTTAAGGAAATATCAAAAACTAAAGATTTTCCCAATGTAGGCAGTAGAGCAAGCTCCGAGTTCTAGGACAGAACCACATTTTCGATCATGAGAGGAAAAATAGAATAGAATTATTGTTATTTAACTTCTCTATCGATTGTTATCCATGATATTTTCACTTCCAACTTTTCTAATCAAAGACATTAAGAGATAATTGTTAATTTAAATACCTCTGATTATAATCATTATATATAACCAGATACTTAGCAGACGAATAAAATGTATGTTAAACCTTTCAATTTAAAGTATAGTATAAATTCTTAGATGTATGGGATTGGTATAGATTGTAGTGTGCAACCCAGTACAAAAAAAATCCCCTGTTCAATAAAAAAACGAAAAATCTGGTAACAAAACATCTTAGTAACGAAACGTCCAGTAACTAAACGACCGGTCACCGTATCAACATACTTTAAAATTCTCAAAAAAGTAAGTTTTAACTCTCATAATAAGTTGATTCAATCTATGAAATTAATTGAATTAACTAATGTTGGATGAATAAAGTATAAAGCCAATCAACTCACGTAATAAATTGATTCAAAGCATAAATTGGTTACCCATTGGATATGACCACATGGGTTGTACTTTTTCTGTGTGTGCAGATGGTAATGAACCTCATTTTTATTCCTGTAAAATAAACACTGATATATTCCGCTGATGAGTTGGAACGGTACTACCTTCACTTTACTGGTTTATTCGTCAATTATTTTGCTTTTCCTATATATTATCACAATAAATTCTCCCTATAAGTATGTGCCACTGTATACAATAATCCAAACAACGCAAATCCAATTGATGCAGTGACTGTCCTTGTGATGGCGCTGTCTCTTTGTATTAGCTATCATTTAAACTGTTTAATAATCACAATCTCACCCGACGTTGATACAATTTTCTTTCTACGTTTTACCAATATTCTCCAAAAGTTTTTTTCATTATTCTATCGTTATTTTTTCCAATGTTCACCTTACGTTTTTCCAATATTCACCTTACGTTTTTTCCAATGTTCACCTTACGTTTTTTCCAATGTTCACCTTACGTTTTTTCCAATGTTCACCTTACGTTTTTCCAATGTTCACCTTACGTTTTTCCAATGTTCACCTTACGTTTTTCCAATATTCACCTTACGTTTTTTCCAATGTTCACCTTACGTTTTTCCAATGTTCACCTTACGTTTTTTCCAATGTTCACCTTACGTTTTTTCCAATATTCACCTTACGTTCTTCAATGTTCACCTTACGTTTTTTCCAATATTCACCTTACGTTCTTCAATGTTCACCTTACGTTTTTTCCAATGTTCACCTTACGTTTTTTCCAATGTTCACCTTACGTTTTTCTCTTATTTCCCTACGTTTTTTCAACATTCACCCAATATTTTTTCCAATATTCTTCCTATGTTTTCCAATATTCACCTTATATCTTTTTAATTACAAAATAAATAACAATAAATTCATAGTATGAATAAATATTTTTGTTTTTAATTTTCAGAGACAGTGACTTCCACCACTACTAAACAGTCCAAAGCCTTTCAGATGCTCTGTAAAGGGGGCTGGATGTTATTTACTGTTAGGATATTATGCAAAATGGACGGCATTAGAAAGAATTGTTATCATTAGTATGTTAATTGAAAATTCATAATTATTGATAAGGCATAGTATGAACGAGGCGTTTAGTAACGCGCGTTATTAAATGCGGGTTTCGAGTTACTAGAATTTCAATAGATGTGTAAACGCTTAAACGCGCGTTTCTTTAAAGCGCTCATCAAACGCACGTTTCGAGATTTTTGTTGCAACGCGCGTTTGCTGAGAGTTACCATATATAATCTATGGTAGCTCGAAACGCGAATTTAGCGCGCGTTAAAAAACGCCCTGGGTACCTACTAGTCCTTCTTCAACATAGGTCATGATAGATCAATCAGAAATTATCAGTTCATGAACTTTATCAATGCCCACTTTGCTATTACTGTGAGTGTTTCAGTACTTTGACCTTGCTCTATATTATGTCCTCCATAATTAGCGTACTTAACTTCTGATAAAAGTGCCTCTAGAATGTTTATATTCCGTAATATCTTGCAGCTGAAATATTTAGTTAGAAATATCTCTGATGTGTCACTTTTATTGTTAATTTATGATTAATATTCTTTTTATTCATTTGAGATATTATTTTCCTTATTTTTATAATTGATTGTATTCTATTTTTAAAGCTATTGTTTACTAATTAGAGTAAGCTCCGAGTTAAATCATATATACAGGGTGCAACATAAAAAAAACATACCTGAAGTTAACTGCTTGTAACCTTGAAACTAATCAAGATATCTTTAATTCTATTTGTTGCATAGTAGTTTTCTTTTGTCAGCGTTGTGTTAAAATACAGAGGTAAATAGGTAGGTTGCACAAAACAGTTTTCCAGGTAAAAATCATATATAAATTATTGTTTTTATTTTGTTTCACAATTTTTTTTATGATGGAGAATTATTTGCATTTTGAAGTGTTATTCTGAAACTTAGATTGTTTATGGGTATAAAACTTTGTTCAGATCAGGTTTGAAATTGTTTACAAGAACTGTTCGGCCGCAGAGTAATTGCAATTGAACATAGGATTGAAATTCCTTCCAGAATCTCCCACCTGGTAATTTTATTTTTGTGAGGATATTTAAAGAAGGAAGTCTATTTATCTTCACTTAATAATTTGGATGACCTGAGCAATAGAATTTTGTGTGAAATTGTAGTCTTAATAAATAATAATTCTGATTTAATCAATAGATCCTTGACATCAATGATTGCAATATGTGATAAGTGTGTCGGATCGAAACTTCACATTTTTTGTTAAAGTCATAAAAAGGGAAGTTATTTTTTTACACTTATTATAAATAATTTGGGATCAATCCCATTTTACATACATATATCGAATATTTCCAGTTTCCGTGATACTTTCAATTTATTTCTTCAGTACTGATATATGTGTAAAAAGGGCGTACCAACCCCTTCTCCCGATACCCTCCCTGCCAGGTCATTAAACAAGAATGAAGTGTGCAGTACAACAAACTAGCGGATACAACAATCTACATTACAGTTTCATGTGAAGAATCTATAATGTTTGAGTAATTTCAATGAAAACACGAGTTTTTTCAAAGTTCTCAATCCTTCAGAAATACATAGGAAATGAAAAACTTTAAACCCTCATATCTCAAAAAGTATTAGTTTCTACATAAGAAAAAATTAATTCAAATTAAATTTGGTGTGGGTCGTCAAATGGGAGAGATCCATCATTTGTAATAAAATTGTTATTAAAAAATAAAAACAATAGTAGTAAGCTATTGTATAATTTAAAATTGTTTTGTGCAACTTACCTTTTCACCTCTGATTTTCAACACAACGATGAGAGAAGAAAAATATTTCCAATTTAACGTCATTTGCTAGAGTGATAAAAAAACATTTTTTGATCAAAATGCAACAAAAAAAGAATTAAAATATCTTGATTTATTCTAGTTATATGCAGAGTTCAATTCGGGTATACTTTTTTGTGGTCCACTCTGTATAATAGAAATTGTGGAACTTACCCTAGCTGTGTCAATTTTATTTCTTAGGGAGAATTTATTTTACAAAAATTTTGAAGAGCAAAACACTATGCTGTTTTTTTTAAATTAGTTTAAAGGTCCTCTCCTGGCCCCGAGAAGGAAATGAGTTTATTACTTAATATTGTAGAACTAATTTCTAGGATCATTAATCTGCAAACTGTATAAAATTCAGTTCAGTTATATTTTTCTATATGTTTTTAATGTTATTAATACTTTTTGTGCTCCAATTGAGCGAATCACTAATCTGACGCTGAAGAAAGAGATTGTACACTCTTTGTTTTGATTTACAATTTGAATTTTATAAACAAACAATGAATGTTTGGTTTTTGTTTAAGATTTAAATTGTTTCCTGAAGTAAAAAAACGTTTCTGCAATAAGTTTCTCTAATTTTATACCTTTACTGTAATATTCAATAGTGAATTGATTATACCTACCTAGTTCACAATCAAAACAAACAGTGTACATTCTTTTTCTTCAGACTGAAAATTAGCAACTCGGAAGTAAAACGGGTTTTGTAGAGTTTTGATTTTAAAAATCTTTAAACCCATATAAAATTAAAAATAGGCTATCGAATTTCATGGGATTTGAAGCTAAATGATAGTAAACATTAGTTTCATTGATTACAGCAATAAAACAATTTGCTTGGAGGGGACCTTCAACGTTTCATCATTCTAGCAGTCATATTTAATTAGTTGCATAAAACTGAGTATAAAAACTTGTATGCTGGACATCAGACCTGTTATGATTTTTTGTTCTTGTTGTAAAGGGTAGCAAAAAAGACTTTAAAAACATCATGTTTTTTTATTTATTTTTTATCTTGTAATGAATTATTTACTATTATTTATATTATATAATCATAAATAAAATTTAATTTTCATTTAAGAATATATTGCATAAACAATGAAATTAATTAAATTATACAGACGAATTTATTAACCATTAATATATTTACATAAAACATTTACTTTAATTTATTATAACTTATATATATAATCAAAGAATATTAATTAAATGAGAAATTTTTACAAATAAAGTATAAAAAAAACTGAGAAACAAAAATAATGGACATTTTCGTATAACATTTCAGAAACATGAGAACAGTTAAAAAAAATAGCGTGCTATTTTCATTGGTTAAACCATTAAAAAATTGTATTAATTTATCCATTTAATATTATAGTTTTAAATGTTTAAACTTGTTAAAAACATGTCTTAATTTGTTTGAACGTGTTTAAATTGGACAAAACTTACTGAAACATGTTCAAACATATTTTAGTATTGTTGAAACACGTTTAAAGTAAGTAGAACATGTTTAAACATGTTGAAACTAAGTAGAACATGTTTAAACATGTTGAAACTAAGTAGAACATGTTTAAACATGTTGAAACTAAGTAGAATATGTTTAAACATGTTGAAACTAAGTAGAACATGTTGAAACTAAGTAGAACATGTTGAAACTAAGTAAAACATGTTGAAACTAAGTAGAACATGTTGAAACTAAGTAGAACATGTTTCAACAAAGTAGAGCATGTTTCATCTAAGTAGAGCATGTTCTAACTAAGTAGAGCATGTTCTAACTAAGTAGAGCATGTTCTAACTCATGGCTCTCCTACCAAGAACGTTTACAAAGTATCAAAACTCCATACCCTCCTTGAGAGGAGTCGTCACGATCGTCTCTGGAGAATGAAGGTTCCTGAAGAACAGGAACATCACATAAAGGTAACTAGGAAGGTAGATGAAGGTGGAGTAGGCGATAATGAAGGTGATGGAGAAGAAGATGGTGTTGACGATAAGTCTCTCGATAGGCTTTAAAAAATAGACTGCTGTGTTCATAAGGTAGAGATAGTAGAGTCTGTTGATCTTCTTTATGATGTAGTCCATGCTGATGATGTTTGTGTCACCTGTAATTAAGGGGATATTAAGTATACCTGTATGTTGTACCTGAACTTAAGAGGTTAATAAATTAACTATGTACATGTAGATAAGTAGGAAGAATATAGGGAAATTTATATAGATTTTATTGACTTATACAGGGTGTCCCAGAAGTAACTGACCCTTTTCATTAGCTAATAAAATAAAAACTGAACAGGTTTTACTCTAAATAGAAACATTTTTAACGATCCCATTTAACTTCTTATCTTATTAGGCATCAAATAGATGACTATTTGTTAAGTATTTGAAATCACTATTTGTGCTTCTTGTTTCAAACCCTCAGTCATTAGTCATTCCAATCTCAATGACAGAAGTACAACGTGATTACCAAATCTATTTTGGAAAAGCAACAAGTTTTTCTAAAAACACAATTAAATCTCTAATTCGTAAATTTACAGACAGTGGCAAACAAATTTGTGATAAACCACAATCTGGACGATTAAAATAAATCTATACTGAGGCTTTGAACGGCTTCTAACAACCTCCATCAGTTAACGTTCAACTCAACTACGTATTTCTCGATGGTCATTACACCGCATTTTGAAGAGCGACCTGAAGTTATATTCATACAAAGTTCAATTAGCGCAAAGACATTACCTAATGATTGTCAGTTGCGCCTTAATTATATTGAATCTTTTTCTTCACTTGTGCGAGGCTGCCTTTCTTAGCGGCAACATAACCTTCTCATACCAAGCCCATTTTCAATTGTCTGGTTATGTTATACATCAATATTGTAACATTGCTTCAAATTCTAGAATTTGGAGCAATGAAAATCCACAAGAGATTCAAGAAAGACCGATACTGTGGTAAGGAATTAACTGCCACCTCTGTTGTTGGACCTTATTTTTTTGAAAATGATTTTGGTAAGACAGTAACAGTTACCGGTGAAAGATACCGAACTATGATCAGGTAATTTCAAATACTTTAAATAGATAGAAAAGACTTACAAGATATTTGGTTTCAACAGGATGGAGCCACCCTCCACATTGTAAGAGAAAAATATTAACATTTGTTAGCACAGTTCATTCCAAAAATCCGAACCGATTGATTTCAATATTCGGGGAAAACACTCAATCCCACATTCTCCAGATTTGACCCTAACAGTATTTTTTTGTGGGGAAATCTTAAGTCTCGAGTCTATGTAACAATACCATCAAATTTGCAGGAAATTAAAAAACAACATTTGTCACGAATAACTAAACTTACGTCTGTTACACGAAGAAGTCATGGAAGCGACAGCGGAAAGAGCCACAAGTTGTCAAAATAACTGCGGCCATCATTTAAAGGACATGGTGTTAAGGCTTGTTCACAGTTGTCAGGTTTCTGTCTGAACCGGCTCCTCTCTGTATTTTTTTAACACTGAGAGGAGCCAGTACTGTTCGAACGTTTCCGTTGAAATTAAAGGAACGATATATTTTTAGCACTTAGAGGAGACGGACCGGACACGTCACGGATAGAACACTGATGTGTGTTAACAAGCCTTTAATCACATTTTTTCTCTGATTAAAACCTGTTTGTAAAACCATAGCGTTAATTAGCAAATGAAAAGGGTCAGTAACTTCTGAAACACCCTGTACACTCGTAGTATTTAATTTAACCAATTAGTTACATATATCATAAATTTTAATAGATCATAATACCATTTTCTCGTATTATGTCTCTATAATTACAATTTTTTCTCATATATATTTCAGAATAATACTTGTCCCGTGATACAAATGATAAAAAAAATTAAATTAATAATAACAGTCGCATAATAATCGATGATAAAAAGATCATCTATCATTCTATCTATTCTACGTCACTAAATTTTCCAACGAAAAGTAGCGAAATTATCATATTGTACGATAAAATACCATCACTATTAACCGTAATGGACAATAACAGACAATTATTAAATAAGTTTCTTGGGACAATATTGGCAATGTTGTAACAATATTGGCAATGTTGTAATAATATTGGCAATGTTGTAACAATATTGGCAATGTTGTTATAATATTGGCAATGTTGTAACAATATTGGCAATGTTGTAACAATATTGGCAATGATGTAACAATATTGGCAATGTTGTAACAATATTGAAAATGATGTAACAATATTGGCAATGTTGTAACAATATTGACAATGTTGTAACAATATTTGCAATGTTGTAACAATATTGGCAATGTTGTAACAATATTGACAATGTTGTAACAATATTGGCAATGTTGTAACAATATTGACAATGTTGTAACAATATTGAAAATGATGTAACAATATTGGCAATGTTGTAACAATATTGACAATGTTGTAACAATATTGGCAATGTTGTAACAATATTGAAAATGTTGTAACAATATTGGCAATGTTGTAACAATATTGACAATGTTGTAACAATATTGGTAATGTTGTAACAATATTGGCAATGTTGTAACAATATTGACAATGTTGTAACAATATTGGCAATGTTGTAACAATATTGGCAATGTTATAACAATATTGGCTATGTTGTTATAATATTGGCAATGTTGTTATAATATTGGCAATGTTATAATAACATTGTAGCAATGCTGTCCCAAGTAACATATGCTACCTGTGTTTCCATTCAGTGTAACTATTTTCCTTGCTTACCTGTAGTTTCCCTTTGCACACCTGTGTATAGTTAGCGATAGACTAATTAGTAAATTGTGACGCTATCTAACCTTCCTTACTCATATCTGATAAGAGATAATGGACCTCATTAATGAGTGTCTTATCATCATTCATTAGTTAGCATAATCAATCAATGAATAAGAGTGTAGGGGAACTTACGAATTGTCGGTCAGTTCCACATCTTCGGTCATATAAGGAAAACTGTATAATAATAAATATTATTATTAATTGGTATCCATGATACCTGCTTGTATCATTGATACCAATATGACCGAAGGTGTGGAACTGACCGATAATTCGTAATTTACCTCAATAGGAACGGAAATATAATTAATTGTTCAAGTATTTGGAAATGGGAAGTATTTTCATTTAATAAATAATATGAAAAAATAGAAATATCATATTCTCAATATATGTAACTTTTTGATTAAACTTAATTTTAATTAATTATTTACGAAAAATTATTTATCAAAGCATATTCAAATTGATTTAAAAATTTACCCATTAAATTTTATTTTATTTATTTATAACCAATTACTCATTTGATTATTTTAATTTAATGTATTTATTATTAATTACGCAATTCATACATGAAAAGTTATTTCATTGAATATATATCAGTTATATACATTTTATTAATTAAATTTTATAACTCACTCGTATTTCTATTTCTATATTCTATAAGAATATTTGACACAATTATAATGCAAAATATACAGGGTGACCCACAAAAAATTGTACCCTTTTTCTCCAAAGGTGGATGATGCCACCTGAAGGTCAGTGCATGGTTCCACGGAAGGTGAACCTTTGACCTGAAAACTTCTAAACAAAAATTGTACCCAACTTTGAAAATATGAATATTGTACTGATAAATCTATATGTATACAGGGTGTCCCAAAAAAACGATATCCAATTTTCAAAGGCTTTAGTTCAAAAACTATCAGAC
>CANNZV010003552.1:0-60002 GCA_947561585.1 Caprella mutica
CCCAAGACAATTATGGCCCCCCCCCCCAAGACAATTATGGCCCCCCCCCCCAAGACAATTATGGGCCCCCCCCCCCAAGACAATTATGGGCCCCCCCCCAAGACAATTATGGGCCCCCCCCAAGACAATTATGGGCCCCCCAAGACAATTATGGGCCCCCATAAGACAATTATGGGCCCCCATAAGACAATTATGGGCCCCCCAAGACACAATAATGAAGTGTTACTTTGTTATTACTAGGGTAGTGACAATATTATCTATGAATTTTGATTTTAAAGTGTGCTTTATATATACTGAAATATGCTTTATATTTACTGAAATATGCTTTATATTTACTGAAATATGCTTTATATTTACTGAAATATTCTTTTTATTATATCCCTCTATACTAACTTTTTTTTTACTGTGTATGTATTATATTTATTATGTTACGTGTATGTATGGTTAATTGAATGTCACAATCAGAAAAGGTATTGTTGACTGTAATTTAATATTAAATGGGTAATTCTTTTACGTCAAAGTCTTCTGCACTAAAACAATCATTTCAGGAATTTTGCTAAGAGCAATCTATAGTGCCGGTAACACTCCTATGAAGAATCGCAAATATCAAGATTTTTTTATTAGACTGCGTAATGCTGTAGAAAAATATGACGAATATAGTTCATTTATTTGCAACATTAAGGCCATAACATACAATTTTAAACTTTCAGTTTTATACAGCCTATTTACAATTTTCAGATTATGTAACGTTAGTTTGATACAGTCTAAAAATTTTATATTTGTTTATTCAAACTGTTGTAATTTGATACTATAAGTACATGCTTTTCTTTCTGATATTGTCTTTTTCCTCTTCTGTAGGTATTTTGGATGACAACAAATATTACATATTCTATTTTTGACGTGAGGATATTCTTTCTTCGTTTGATGCTTTCCGGGGGATTTCTTCCGGGGGGATTTTTTCCAGGGTGATTTTTTCCGGGGGGATTTTTTCCTAGACACCATTTTCTGTGCAACATTTCTCGATTCGCCCAGTACGAGTTGATGTCGTGCGGCACTGTTTGTCTGTTGCTAGTAACTTGCTACAAATGTATACATCCTCATTCCTCAGTTGTCCTCAGTATGTTATTGGCTGTCATAGGGATATGAGTGCGTCACCGATACGCTCAACATGATATTACGATCACGCACAGATGTATAATTTTTAAATATAATTAAATTTATCCTAATAATTATATGAATCACAGCCAATATTATAGTTTCGGCGTCCTCTCAATTTATTATTTCATTGTTTTAATTATGTTGTGTATTGTTTTAAAAGTCAAAAAGATCTGCTAACAAATTACAATAAATTGTTCTAAATTATGATTGTATTAGCCTCTTCTTTTCATTGTGTATCAAAGTAAAACCACCTACTGAACTTATCCCTTGAAGTTCCTATCTTCATATCATTTGGTATAGCTAATAGAAAGTAATCTAAATTATATACATTTAACATTATACAACTGCTAGTGCCCCACACCGTTTTCTCGTCTAAACAGATTGATCGTCGTATACAGAAATAGATGTGTGACATTTGTATATATACAATGTTGCGGATACAAAATGTATCACGTCTAAAGGGCCTTTTAAACGTGAGACATTTTGTATCAGCAACATTGTATATGTATACAAATGTCACACAAATGTTTCTGTATACGGCAAACAATCTGTTTAGACGAGAATACGGTGCGAGGCAACTCTAGTGTCGCACAAACACCTGTATATAGTGTAAATTACTTTTTATTAGCTATATCAAATGATTTGAGGATAGGAACTTTGTTGGATACAAAATTAAGAGAAGAGACTTATTCAAACATAGCTTAGAACAATTTATTGTAATGAGTGCACATATATTTATGACTTTTATAACTTAATGCGTAAAAAATAAAAACTCAACGAAATAATAAGTTGCAAGGACGTCAAAACAATAATATTTTATTCCGTTTCTATATATTCCTTTTTTTACTTCATATAATTATGAATTAGTTCGAAAAAGATATATTTACTTATATAAAAAATAATACATCTCTACGTGATGTATTAGTCAAAGAAAGCCTACCCATCATTTAGATTAAGAACGGAAATATTCTTTCTTTTTTCTTTTTCCAGAACTTTTTCGATGCACTTGCTGATGAAGTCATTTTGAATATTTTTGGAAATCTAGATGGACTGGCCGATAAATTCAATTTGGCTCGAGTTTCCCATAGGTTCAATAGACTGGCAAACGATAGTCACTGGAGAAGAAGCATCTTCATCTCGGTGAGTTTTTTTGTAATTTAGAAAACTATTTAAATTTTAAAAAATATCACACTCTGAAGTGACAGTTACTATTGATGTTTGTTGATTTACCTGAAGTTCAGTTATTAGTAATCTGTTCTATTGACTTTTATAGAAATTGATATAATTACATTCTTCTTACCATTCAAAATTAAGAACAATTGATGATTGCTAATCCATTAACCAACATTTTAAGTTATTTTAGACTGAATGTGTTACCCGGAGAGACTGACTTTCAATGCCTTTTGTTTACGGGTAAGCAGACTGACTCTGAAAGTTTCTTATAAGCATAAGTAAGCAAACAGACTGCAAGTCTTTTATCCATGGGTAAGTAAACTGACTATAAAAGTGTACTATCCATTAGTAAACAAACTGAGTGTTTGGTGTCTTATCCATGGATGCCAATTCTTGCCATTCTTGGCTGTTTTTCAGACGACCTGGTTTTAAATTACATTACGACTTTCTTGTTCTTTCTCTGGAGTGTGTATAAGAGGTGCCAACTAGCGAGATAGCAGGTTAGTCCAAGGCATAAATGTGTCTAAGTACTCAGTTTGCCGGTTGCTTCTGGCATGTAAACATGTGTCCTCTTCTACTACTCTTTGATAGTGTAGTTTGGTTTGTATAGTGTCTACTTGGTTTGTATAGTCTCTATTGTTTTTAAATGATTATAGCTCTTTAAATTCATATTTAGTGATTTAAACAAAGCCTACTTTGAATTTATTATATCCTTTTGTGAAAACTTATTATTATGGTGATTGACTCTATTTAATGTTTTTTCAAAATTATTGAATAGGTTTTTAACCTACCTTCATATACCAATATTTTGAATTTCAATTTTTACGAAACTATTGAATAGTTAATTATCTAGTATACTAACTGTTAAATTGTTAAATGCATATCGGTATGAAGACTATTAGCTGTACTAGACCTGACTTTTGATGGCTTATAAGAATAGGTACTTATTCATAGGGTCACACAGGTAAATTACGGCACTGCTAATTTTGAACGACAATTTTTGTTCAGATTCTATACCCTAGTGAACAGAATTTATTCTAAAATGTTGCATACCAAATTCAAAGGCACTGCAATACTGTTATAAATTTATATTATAAATTTATCAATGTTCTAAAGCTAAGATTTTATTAGCGTTTTGAGACTGAAGTTAGTTTACTAATTTACCCTACTAACTTAACATTTTATAACGGCTAAGATAATTCTAAAATTTATTTTACGAATCTATTGAATACACATAGATACCTACTTATACTAACTGTTAACATTTTTAGAATGCATGTGACGGTTAATAAGATTCTAAAATTTATTTTTACGAATCTTCTTGTATATTATGCATAGATACTTGTTATGCTATTGTATTAAATTTTAAAATGCATACATATCGGTACTAGCCCAAGCGTGTTACGGCTTTTAGGTGTACCAGGCCTGAGCTAGTGACGGCTATAAGATTCTAAAATTTATTTTACGAATCTTCTTGTATATTATGCATAGATACTTAGTTATGCTATTGTATTAAATTTTTAAGATACATACATATCGGTACTAGCCCGAGCGTGTTACGGCTATTATTTGTACCAGGCCTGAGCTAGTGACTGCTAAGAAGATTATAAAATTACTTTATGAATCTTTTGTATATGTATAGATACTTAGTTATACTAGGTACTGTACATAAATTTTTAAATGCATACATATCGGTACCAGCCCGAGCGTGTTACGGCTATTAGGTGTACCAGGCCTGAGCTAGTGACGGCTATAAGATTCTAAAATTTATTTTTACGAATCTTCTTGTATATTATGCATAGATACTTAATTATGCTATTGTATTAATTTGTAAATGCATACTTATCGGTACTAGCCCGAGTGTGTTACGGCAATTATGTGTACCAGGCCTAAGCTAGTGACGGCTAATAAGATTCTAAAATTTAATTTTACGAATATATTGAATATGCATAGATACCTACTTGTACTAACTGTTAACATTTTTAGAATGCATACATTCATTTCGGTACCAGTCTGAGCTCGTGATGACTGTTAGATGTACCAGGCCTGAGCTCGTGACGGCTTCGTGATTCTAAAATTTAGTTTTATGAATCAATTGAATATGCATAGATACCTACTTATACTAACTGTTAACTTTTTTTTTTTGAATGCTTACATATCTGTACCAGCCTGATATCGGCTGTTAGGGGTTAAGATCGGATCTTTTGACGATATTACATTCTATAATTTAAATTTTCTATGAATCTATTTAATAATTACAGGTACCTAATTGCTGAAGCTTAAAACGCGCAAAAATAAAATACCAGTCTGAGCTCGTGACGACTGTTAGGTATACCAGGTCTGATCTCGTGACGTCTAATAAGATTTTAATGTCGCCTGTACCTTTTAAAATTTTGAGTGGTTATTGATAACAGTTCAATATTGCCTGATCTCGGGATCACGGACTCAAATAAATAAACTGTGCTGAATAATATATATATATATATTTTTTCATAGTTTTGAACGTTTATTTTCACTTGGTTATAAATATTCTGTACATAGAAAAATCTTGTTAGTTACCTGGACTCTTGCATCTCAATATCTTTCAAAATTTTCCCTGCACATACTCGTCAATATGTCTGATTTTCTGGTTTTTGGTATGAAAAATCTGAGAAGTGAAAAATCTATCATTCTGGTCAAAATATAATTATGAAAATGCATATGCCACTTTTCTAATAAAAAGTAATTCTGTATCTAGTGAAAAGAAAAAATATGATTTCTCGTAAATCATGACTGTCAAATTAAAACATGCTTCCAAAACTTAGACTGTACCCTGTTGAGCTATAATCTAGATATGGCTCTAGAAATGGATTACAAAACAGAGGTTGAACCGAATGTCTTTCAGATACACTACTGAACTAGATTTCACTTCAACTGAGCCCAGATATTTCTCATTATATTCTTCCTTCTCTGGTTATGTTTAGTATATAAATTCTTAATCTAAAAAACATTGGAACCTAGTCAATGTAAAATTTATTTATTTAAACTAGCGTATACAACATTTCTTATGCTGTAAAATTTTGATACTGGATTTTAATAAATTTACTTTATTGAAAGTTATGAATGAACTTGAAGAGGCTAAAGAAGACTTGAATATGCTCGATGCAGCAGAAGTGCAGAACTGATTAAAGTCAAAGAGATGTACTCGACTTAGGGTCTGCCATAGTCAATATGGTATGAAAAATCCCTCTGCGTACAACAAGAAAATATCTTTCTTTAAATTTGGCAATCCTGGTCGCTTCATGAAACTGTTTCCGTGACGAGCCAATGTCTTATAATTTTTTTTGTTTAAAGTGGAGTCTACCTTCCAAAATTGTAATAAAAAATATTTTGAATAAGAATACAGTTGGTTTAGATATAAATAATTCTACTTTCAATCTAAGGAAGAGCTAAGGTGCTCATAATGTAAAAAACACTTGGATTGATTTTTGTGGGAAATTTTACTAGTTCTGATATTATTGAAGAGGCAGATCACTTTCCTTATTAGTTAATCAGTGGAATTTTGTTTTTATACCAAAGAAATCGATAGATACGAGATCATCTTCTTTTGAAACATTTCAATCGCTGTGACAATATTTCATGATGGACTATTTGAGTATTGCGAATGGTCTTATGGAACAAATTGTTACATGGCATGTACTGATCTCAAAGATGTTATTATTCAAAAAGAATTCACGAATTTTATCGAATATATCCTAGATTGTTTTGGAACGATAATATTTTTCAGTATGCATGCGTAGCTCAAGGTTTCAGCTCAGTTCCACGACCCTTCCCTTAATTATGAAAATAATTTGTTGTGCAATTGAGAGTACGTTTTTAATCACCATATAATCAATATAATTCTTTTTCGCTAGGGAAAACTTTAATAAATCTGAGTAATTTTGAAACGAAAATATCTCTTTTGATAGTTCTAATAACTATCTGTTTTATTATAGATAACTTTCCATTGGAGAAAAAGCAATAATTTCAAATACAGGTTAGAAGGTTATTGATGAAATTTCTTTAATTATAGGTTTTGGCTTTCTAGTCTATAGTTTGCCAGCTGATCATTGTGGTACTCTTTTTATGTTGATTAAATGAAAGTTGCTAACGGTAATATTTGATGCTAAATGTATCTTTATGAAAATTCTCGCAAGATTGTGATCTACTTCTAACATGAGCAGTTATTAGCAAGACGACTACAGTCGCTCCTTTTTCTATTAGTGTTCAAGGCTGACGCCTCTCTCTAGATTATGGCTCTTGTTTTAATAAATATATAGAAATTCTTTTCTTATCAATAGTTTTCGCATCATGATTGAGAACTAAAAGTCAATTTAAACACTATTCTAAGATGCTACTTTTTCTCGCAGGGAAAATTGAGATCCCATGCAGTTTAATTACGTTGATTGTATTTATTTCCACTCTGATCCGCCTAACCATCATTAGTTTATGTTTTTGTTTCTATAGAAAATTTAAATTCTTTGAATTATTCTCCAATTGGAGATATCTTATTGAATATGATATCCTTTAAATGTATTATGCTTATTAATAATAGTGCGATCTCTTTTTTCACAAATGTTGATAATATAGAATTATTAGAGGATTATACATTCCATTCATGAGATATGTAATTCTTGAAATAGGAATGAACGATTACGTTACGCAATTAGAGTGTGAATTCCTTAATCTGCCCATGTCTAATTTTAGACTTTATTTGAGTCTGTTAGTAGATGTTAGTCAGTTAAGAAACTATTTAAACCTGTTACCTCTTGTTCGCTTAGTCGTTGGAATTAAAATATATCATGAAGTTGGTTTAAATGCATCCTTCTTTAAGGCTCATAGCATTAGAATGCTAATGAATAGAATGCCCATTGACGATATATTTTTCAGACAGCTTGATGGTCAAATTCAAATGTTCAAGCACATTTACTTAGTGTTTTTGGTTTGACCATCTCTCGTCCCAGTGCTGCTGCTTTGAAGTCTCGCTAGTGCTCTTATACACACTCCAGAGAAAGAACAAGAAAGTTGTAATGTAATTGATAAGATAACCAAGACTTACGTAGTAGGTTGAAGGTTGTCTTCAATTACCTGGAGACTTTCTTGTTCCTTCCTGGAGGTGTTCTATCCCACCCTGGTAAGTCCCACCCGAACACCACCTTTTAAAATTAGGCATCACTGGGACTCGAGCTGTGAAAACTGAGTACTTAGACACATTTATGCCTTGGAGTAACCTGCTATCTCGCTAGTTGGCACCTCTTATACACACTCCGAAAAAAAGAACAAGAAAGTCTCCAGGTAATTGAAGACAACCTTCAACCTACTACGTAAGTCTTGGTTATCTTATCAATTATTATTGTAGAATATAGAAATTTCAAAAATAATTAAGAAAGTTACAAATTATATTTAATCATTTTTTCCTCAGAGGCATGAATTTCAGCATTACCACGATGATGAAAGTAGAAGACTTTTTTTTCTGGAAGCTTTAGTGAAGGAAATTTCAGAATCTGAGAATTTGAGTACTATAGTAATTCCATTTGATGAGATTCATTTAGATTATACTATTGATGATTTTAGACTTAGTGCATACTTCATGGGATTAATTAAAGAAAAATGCAAGACATTGAGTAATTACTTTGGAATTTGCCATTTGTATAATGGTTATCAAATGACTCACATGAATGTCTTCTTTTCTTCAAAATGCTTAGATACTGATAGTGATCGCATACTTCGATGCCATCCAACTTACATAACTGGTATAAAATTTGAAGGAAAAGATTCCACTGTGTTGGAGAATATTCTTGAACTCGCTTCAGACACTATGAAGGAAGTGATTTTCAAAGGCCCTATAACCATGGCTCTATTGAATTCATTGAGTAAATGTAAAGATTTGAAGCTACTAAGTTTGAGGGGTGACTTAGACGCATCTAATATAAGAAAAAAATCAAATCCTAAAATTAGGTGCCAAAAGATTGACTTGACTGATTTCACGTATTCCCCAGTAGAAGCTAACAATCGGGTAATAGCAGATCTATTTTATTCTGACAAACTGATTGAATTTTACATTCTTATGCACTACATGATAGGTATAGAAAATATTTGGTCAATAGCTCCCACTTTATCTGCTTTGATTATTGAAGATTATCCATCTATCAATATCCTCCACAGGTCATCATTCGAGAATTTCTGCAATGAATTATTCTGGCATCTCAATAAGGAATCTTGCTCAAAATGTACAATTAACTTAAAATGTATTGGAGAAGGTTTTGTAAGAACTCGTAATAGATCATTACAGCGTCATTTGACTGATAAGAATTTCGATTTACTTTTTAATATAGTGATTACTCAGCCGGAAATGCCTGAATTGGTAGACACATGGCATTTTGCTATGAATCCTAGAGAATGTATGGAAGCATTCTAAACCCGCATACGAGGAACTTTTGAATTTTGCACAAACAAATTATTATGTTAATCATTGATAATAAAGTTCGGTTAGATAAGAAAATTGTATTTATATCCTACCAAAGAGTTTCATTTAATAAAGAGCACACGAGTCATAATATCGCTTGTGACACTAAAATAAGGAGCTTCCAAATATTCTAGATCCATCTCTAGTAATTTTCTTGTACCATTCAGACTCTAAGTTGCGAATTATCTGTAGTTTGTTGCGGAGTGTTTGCTAAGGGTACCTGGGAGACAAGTTACTCCGCAGTGATCAGTTTACCACAGATCAATGAATACCAAGATGTTCCAATGTACGTGCACATCAAACCTTACTAATTTGAATAAAAAATGTGCGGGAACCAATCAGAAAATTATGGGTGCGTGACGTCATCGTTTTCTATACAGCAAGTTGTTCAGAGGATACTTAATTATTCGATTTAGTTTTCTATATTATTTAAGGGTGAAATAATTCAAACTAGAAAGGCCGAATTGAAAACACATTTTCAATGAATATATAGTTTACATTATTATGGGTGCGTGACGTCATTCTATACAGCAAGTTTTTCAAGGTAAACTAATTTAATTAACCTAATTTTATAGGATATATTATTTTATGGTGATCTAATTCAATCTTAAAGGTCTAATTGTAGCGTATTTTCACTGAATGTAGACTAAAATATAAATGAATTATGGGTGCGTGACGTCATTTAGCCAAAAAGCCTACAGCAAGTTGTTCAGGAGAAACTGATTCTATTTTTGTAGGCTATAATATTCAAGTGCAAAATAATTCCAACTCAAAGGTTCAATAGAAAACTCATTTTTAAGAGTTTGAAAAAATTAAATTATCAAATATTTAGCCCTCTAACGGTAGTTGCAATTGAAAGTCAACAAACGTAAATTTCAACTTTTTCAAGAAAGGTTAAATTAAGAAAGTTTTTTTTAAAGTTATATACTACAACAAAATACATAAATTCCAACAGTATAAATGTTATAATTATGAGAGAATTAAAATTAATACAGCTTTACACAAATATACTTACATGAGTGGAGTACATTAAAGAAGTGAAAGATAAATACTGCCTAAAATATAATTATATTCAGTTAAAAGGTAATCAATTTCAGATACAAATTTTACTACGAATAATATAATACTAGAGCTGGTATAAACTGACTTATTCACTTCTTGACTAAATACAATAAAATTTGATAAACAAATTAATTCCATAGAACGCTAATTTCACATCTATCTGTTCACATAAAGTGGGATGATAAAAAAAGATAGAAAATGCAGGAAATTTCAGGGAAGAAAAAAGGAAGTGCAAATTAAATATAATAAATGTAGATACATTTCATTTAAATATTCTAACCTAACCAAAGTTATTTCATTATCAAGGTTTTTCTATGAACTGAGAGATTATAGTATTGTGCTTCTATTTCACTTGAAAAAGATTAGGAAATGTTAGTATACAATTTCTTCAATAACTTGCTATTAAAATATTTAGGAATTAGAATACATGTTTTTCCATTTGTTCAGAATTAGTGTTTTCTATAATAAATGGTCTCAGGGAAATTGGATTTTTTAAAGTTATTCGACATGATTTGGTGCAGTTATGAACATATGGGGGGATTAATGAAACGAAGGAATAACAGCTCTTAAATGTATTTCAACCGGACGCAATCAGTGTGCACGACA
Organism: Caprella mutica; assembly: GCA_947561585.1. NCBI lineage: Eukaryota > Metazoa > Arthropoda > Malacostraca > Amphipoda > Caprellidae > Caprella > Caprella mutica. The sequence goes on from CANNZV010003552.1 coordinate 10,484, forward strand.
AACAAACTAACAAACAAAGAACGCAATACCATAATAGAAAACTTTCTTGACGAAAACCTATCAGGGGTGACTCAACCAAATATAAGACAAGAAATTAAAGTTGATTCTAATAGAATTAATAACACCGTGAATTAATATATTTCACAGGTCATACATTTATATAGGTAGATCACATAAATATAACTATAGTGGTCCTTTTCTTTGAAATAGCGTGCTTATTAACTTATTATATCATGCTATATTGCCGTACCAAATACATGTAGATATACGAAATAAAATTAATTTTAAGTACCTAGGTAAATATGTATTTTAGACAAAATAAGATGACATATTCGTAATTCTCATAAAATTCTTTGTGTGAATGTCATGAAAATCGTATCTAGTAAGCTGTATTAAATTGTATAAACAAAATAGCATGGTAAAACCTCACTTCTATGACATCACAAAATAGTCACGCACGGTTGTAGGGGTTTGGGGGCACTTGCGCACGAGCATACCTGTTAAGTTATTATATCATGCCTACCTTAGTAGGAATACTAATATTGATAGGTAGCGACAATTGAATGATTTGTGACGTGGCGTAAGCAAAGGAACAAATTTAAAAAGAAAATTAGGGTCTTAGAATAATTTATCAAATATATATTAATTTATTATATTATACCTACCAATTAATAAATAGTTATTTTCATATTTACCTTTTTCAATTGTTTTAAATATTATTTTAGAGTGTTGCTGTTACAACGTCATGCACACAACTTACCTCGATTGTCCTTACAATATTTCAATTTTATTTCACGCATTTGAAACCAGATGGATCTACAACCCACTTTTAAAATAGAAATTGTCGAGAGTAGTACGTGTATCTTATTGTAGTATGTATAATATTTTTGCTAAAATTATTCATCACTTCCATTCGTTTTAATTTTTATATTTTTTTACGCGTTTATTGTCATGTGTTAGTTACTCTTCCAATTTAGTTATTGATTATATTAATAGTATCTTTCTAATTATCAAATTAAGGATGTAAAAACAGTGAGGATATTGTCACTGGGTAAATGTAAATTTCTATTAGTTTGATATTTAATAAATAGTCAAATTCAAATTAATAATACTTAATATAGATAGAATATACAAATAATACAGTTAAAGTAAAGGATATATTACGAAATATAAGTAAATTACCCATATTAATTACAAAATATTAATGTTAGCATGCAGTGCAATTGTAGTATGTAGTTTCTTACTATTTACATATTGGCCTAAAAGCACCTACTGTATTCAAAACGAAACCAGTCTTCTTTCAATGTTAATTGAGGAAACAAGTTTCCTACACAAGCTCCAGATTGTAAGACTACGTGTGTTCTAAATAATTTCACTATATTGTGTGTAGGTCAACGTAACAATGGCTGAAAGTAAAGAGGTAAGTTGATAAATTCATCAGCTGACATCTAATTTTAATCATTGAATATTTAACTACTTTTATGCACATATATATAATCTCTTAGTTGAATGTTATTGTAAGATCACACAGGTAAATTGCGGTCCTTCAATTTCTTATTGTGGCAATATTAAGAAAGTCTAAAAAAAGCTTTCTGAAATTAATTTATATTGAATTGTTAATATCATCATAAGCTCAATTTGTTCTATATCTGATTTATTTCACGGTTGCTCTTCAGCCATGTTGGTTATTAATGTTTCCTAGTTAAGAGATCGCAGTTAATTCAAGCGCGGCAATTTACCTACTTGACTCTAGTGCTAATCTCTCTATAGACTACACTACCAAGTTAGCAAAGAGATAGATGAAGATAGGTAGGTGATATATAGTTGAGTGACACTCCCTGTTGACCAGTTTGTAGAATTAAGGGAAGTTTTATATAGTCTCTGCGAAAAATCATAAATTTTCCTCTACATTTTCTTACTTTTTGAGATCGAAAGCTAAAATAGAGGATATTTTGGAGAACACTTTACCTGTTTCTACAGACTGGCCCCTCTGTGCTGTACCTCCACGTGTTTAGATGTAGGTCTAATATAAAAGAAGGTATGTGTATATATACTAATTCTATTCCAATTTCAAACTAAAGGAAGAGTATTGACATCTGTTGCACAGGCCGCTTTTATTACCAAAATCACGACTCAGACTTATTATAAATGGTAACAAGACGAAGCATGACTCGAAGTTATCATATAATTATAAATCTATGAACATTTCACTTTTTATGAGTTGGAATGAAAGAAAAATTGATTTGAGGGTTTGACTTAACGTATATTACGGTTTTGGTTGCTGGAATCAGAAAATATCACCGGTCCATTTTCGCACACGTGTACTAAAGTTCGTAAGTGTCTGAAAATGTGGATCTGTCCAATGAATCGGAATTTACTCTATGGCATGTTTTCGTGGAGGTATCATGAACACCAATTGAAATAAATGTTAAATGGAAAAATTCTTACGTGTCCGAAAATGTGGAACAGTCCAATAATAACACAGAACTTACCCCTTACTCTGACATTAACCCTAATCAGGCAACAAAATTTAGGTCTCTACAAGACCGAGTGCGTAGGATTTGCTACACAATTGATATTTAGGAAACCAGAGGCTTGAATTGTATTGTATATTGTAAATTCATAGCTTTTATTGGATCTTTCCCATTTGACGACTCCCACCAAATATAATTTCAATTATTTTTTCATGTATTTTTGTCCATAGAATCTGAAATTTATAATAGTCATTATAGATTTTTACATAAAATCTAATGTAGTTGGTTGTATCCGCTAGTTTTTTTTATTGCACATATCATGATTCATTAATGACTTGGCAGGGGGGTCTTAGGGGGTGGCACGCCCCCCGAATTACACATATTGAATATCTCCAGTTTCCGTGATATTTTCCATTTATAACTCCAATACTGATATATGTGTAATGGTAATGGATGGGCACGTTTTGCCACCCATACCTCTCTGCCAGGTTATTAATCAATAATGAAGTTTGCAGTAGAACAAACTAGCGGACACAACAATCTTTATTAAGGTAGTCTTCGGCCAAAAAGCGTGAAACGAGTTTTTTTAAAGTTCTCAATTCTTCAGTAATACATAGGGAATAAATATCTTCAAACAGTTATCTCAAAAAGTATTAGTTTCCATAAAAACGGTTATGATTTTCGGATTCTATGGACAAAAGTGCATAAGAAAACATTAATTTAAATTTAATTGGGTGGGGTCATCAAATGGGAAAGATCCTTTTTATCATATAAATGTACTGTGCAAAATTTTATGTATGTTTGATTGATGGGAACAAAGTTATTACATTGAATGTATTCTATATGAACTGTGTACATTACACTAGCAATGAGGGTTAAATTGGGGATAAACAATAGGCACATGCGCGTTGCCACCAGGATACAGTAACATAGAGTATGATTATCAGCTGATCGAATCTAGTTTGACGTAACCACCGGGCGACTGGAAATGGCGACTCTGACCACACTTTGAAACATGGGAAAACCTACTTACACTTGTCACTTCTAAATTTAATTTTTTTCTTATCAATTACTAACTAGGCATTGGTTAAATTGTATTTCCATTATTTTTTTCCTTAATTGTTATTCATGGAACTACAATTTAGCAGTTAACTAGCACTAGTTTAGGCTCCTAGGTAGCATATGTTCAAGAGTTCTAAAAATTTTCGCCGTGGGAGAATTTGCCGTTGGAATTTTCGCCGTTGGAAAATTCGCCGTTAGGAAAATTCGCCGTGAAGAAGAAATTACAGATGACATAGCTATTCAAATACCTATAAGTATTGATAGAAATTATTGATAATTATAAAGTAAACCAATTTGTTAAATAACTATACAACTGAAAATTTTAGATAATTTTAGAATTTTAATATAAGAATTTATAATTGTGAATAATAATTGTATGTGATTATGTAATATTGTTTATCTAATAAAACTAAGGTTCCTAAAATTTGTGTTAACTGTTCATATATGCATGTATATTTTAATCAGTAATCATATAATTTTGTGTTACGAGATGTCGCTGCATAACATCTGGAGTGTTTTGATTGGATGACTAAATAGTCGAAGCTAATTTCTTTGTTAAAAAAATGTTCAGTAAAGATGAATAAAATCACTAGTGATAGTCAGCTGTCTTTTGGCTAATCCTAGTCGGTTCGCATCACTTCCTCTTAAAAGGGTTAAGTGTTCCTGTGTGTTTAATATTGTGAGTTTAAGATAAAGCTTTTCTAATTATTGTAGTATTCTGAGTTATTAATGGTTTCATACCTACCTAGTTATTGATTTTATTTCTATTCATTCAGTATTGTATTGTACGGTTTTTCCTCTTGAAATCTGAATTATTGTGCATGACACAAATATTTTAGTACACTGTTTATAATGCTACATTTAAAAATTCTCTCTTGTGAGTGCATGCGATCTCTCTAAACCAAAATTTCATTCATTTCTATCTCAGAATCCATAAAAATCCGCATTGCTGCGATTCTAACATAATATCCCATATGAGTAATGAATAGGAATATAATATGTGTAGTCGTAAATTATTCATATATAGTTATTAACATACATAGAAGTTAATATATTATGTTATATTATTATTTTAAAACTATATTAATATTCCTCACGGCGAATCTTCCTCACGGCGAATCTTCCTGACGGCGAATCTTCCTGACGGCGAATCTTCCTGACGGCGAATCTTCCTGACGGCGAATCTTCCTGACGGCGAATCTTCCTGACGGCGAATCTTCCTAACGGCGAATCTTCCTAACGGCGAATCTTCCTAGCTGCGAATCTTCCTAGCTGCGAATCTTCCTAGCTGCGAATCTTCCTAGCTGCGAATCTTCCTAGCTGCGAATCTTCCTAACGACGAATCTTCCTAACGACGAATCTTCCTAACGACGAATCTTCCTAACGACGAATCTTCCTAACGACGAATCTTCCTAACGACGAATCTTCCTAACGACGAATCTTCCTAACGACGAATCTTCCTAACGACGAATCTTCCTAACGACGAATCTTCCTAACGACGAATCTTCCTAACGACGAATCTTCCTAACGACGAATCTTCCTAACGACGAATCTTCCTAACGACGAATCTTCCTAACGACGAATCTTCCTAACGACGAATCTTCCTAACGACGAATCTTCCTAACGACGAATCTTCCTAACGACGAATCTTCCTAACGACGAATCTTCCTAACGACGAATCTTCCTAACGATGAATCTTCCTAACGATGAATCTTCCTAACGATGAATCTTCCTAACGATGAATCTTCCTAACGATGAATCTTCCTAACGATGAATCTTCCTAACGATGAATCTTCCTAACGATGAATCTTCCTAACGATGAATCTTCCTAACGATGAATCTTCCTAACGATGAATCTTCCTAACGACGAATCTTCCTAACGACGAATCTTCCTAACGACGAATCTTCCTAACGACGAATCTTCCTAACGACGAATCTTCCTAACGACGAATCTTCCTAACGACGAATCTTCCTAACGACGAATCTTCCTAACGACGAATCTTCCTAACGACGAATCTTCCTAACGACGAATCTTCCTAACGACGAATCTTCCTAACGACGAATCTTCCTAACGACGAATCTTCCTAACGACGAATCTTCCTAACGACGAATCTTCCTAACGACGAATCTTCCTAACGACGAATCTTCCTAACGACGAATCTTCCTAACGACGAATCTTCCTAACGACGAATCTTCCTAACGACGAATCTTCCTAACGACGAATCTTCCTAACGACGAATCTTCCTAACGACGAATCTTCCTAACGACGAATCTTCCTAACGACGAATCTTCCTAACGACGAATCTTCCTAACGACGAATCTTCCTAACGACGAATCTTCCTAACGACGAATCTTCCTAACGACGAATCTTCCTAACGACGAATCTTCCTAACGACGAATCTTCCTAACGACGAATCTTCCTAACGACGAATCTTCCTAACGACGAATCTTCCTAACGACGAATCTTTCTAACGACGAATCTTTCTAACGACGAATCTTTCTAACGACGAATCTTTCTAACGACGAATCTTTCTAACGACGAATCTTTCTAACGACGAATCTTTCTAACGACGAATCTTTCTAACGACGAATCTTTCTAACGACGAATCTTCCTAACGACGAATCTTCCTAACGACGAATCTTTCTAACGACGAATCTTTCTAACGACGAATCTTTCTAACGACGAATCTTTCTAACGACGAATCTTTCTAACGACGAATCTTTCTAACGACGAATCTTTCTAACGACGAATCTTTCTAACGACGAATCTTTCTAACGACGAATCTTTCTAACGACGAATCTTTCTAACGACGAATCTTTCTAACGACGAATCTTTCTAACGACGAATCTTTCTAACGACGAATCTTTCTAACGACGAATCTTTCTAACGACGAATCTTTCTAACGACGAATCTTTCTAACGACGAATCTTTCTAACGACGAATCTTTCTAACGACGAATCTTTCTAACGACGAATCTTTCTAACGACGAATCTTCCTAACGACGAATCTTCCTAACGACGAATCTTCCTAACGGCGAATTTTCCAACGGCGAATTTTCCAACGGCGAATATACCATCGGAGAATATACCATCGGCGAAATTTCCAACGGCGAAATTTACCACGCCAAATTCTCCGGTCACCATGTTAAAGACCCTATTTTTCATAGATAAGTTAAAGAAATGAACAATAAAAACACACCTGAATTATATCTATATATTCAATTTTGAGGTTCAATCGCCATATTCGCTTTCATTTTTTACGAAACCCTTATAAAATGACTTTAAACTTCTCGATATTAACATGCAAATACGAGGAATTAGGAGCCGCTAGGTCACAAACAAGGAATATGTTGTTTTGGTGATGTCATATTTTTGTGTCGTCTACTAGGTACTATACCCGTTTATGTTCCTGTACCCTGGTTGCCACATCTAGAGGTAGTGTGTATGTGCGCTCTGCCAAGGCACTGTTACTCCAAGGACAATTAATTGCAAATAATAACTATAATTTGGTAATTATAATTAACTTTGTTAATCTTGATAAATGAAAAAAAAATTGAAATACTAATAATTACTTTCTTTCCTCTTCTAATTGATTATCAGTACAATAGCATGTTACGAATTGATGATTTTGAAACACGTGTTCTCTTTTTATTTTTGAAATTAGCAAAATATACTTATATGCTTCTGATAATTATAATAAATTCATCATAGAAAATGAGTGCTGCATTCGAGAAACTAAAATAAAGGAGAATTCTTATGAAAGGTGTTTTATACACATGAAAAAAGAAATAGATAACTATATATGATAATATATCAATAAATAAACCTTTATAAGGAAATCGAAACGGAAACGTAACAACACTTGTTTGGCAACTGAGGGTCGGTGCGTAGCAACCTCTGGCAACTTTGTGTACGTATGTGCGTTAGTGTCTTGCGGGAGTACTGTGGGAGTAGACACACTGCTCATATACTCAGTGAATTATAGAATGCTATTCACTTTCATGTTTTGCATAATGTTCTTGTTGACATATGAGGAAAAATTAGAGTATGACCTTTTACAAATATATCTAATGAAAAAAGTCATGAAATCTTATTTGATTCAATTCACGTAAAGTCTTGTCGAGCTCAAACTCCACAGTCGGTCTTTCAAGGTTTAATATTTTCCATTACTTATTGTTCAATGTAACACAATTAAGTAAATCTAAGTATCAATTACTCACCTATACTGAGTGACAGATAAGCTATGGTTGGATGTAAATATTTTTAATTCATTTGGTATTTTGAACTTTCATCAGAGCTTCCACCAGCTGATTCTGACAAGAAAAACGGTAATATCACCTAAGTCGAGCCTTTGCGACCATTTTATTTTAATTTAACTCATAGGAAATAGAATGTTTAAGAAGTTACAATGGATCTTTCCCATTTGATGACCACCACCAAATTTAATTTAAATCATTTTTTAAGTATTTTTGTCCTTATAATCCAAAAATCGTAACCGTTTTTTGTAGAAACTAATACTTTTTGAGATACGAGGGTTTAAAGTTATTTATTTCCCATGTATTACTGAAGGATTGAGAATTTTGAAAAAACTTGTGTTTTCATTGCAATTATTCAAACATTGCATATTTTTTTACATGGAATTGTAATACAGTTTGTTGTATCCGCTAGTTTGTTGTACTGCACACTTCATGATTTATTTATGACCTGGCAGTGGGCCTTGGGGGGCGACATGCTCCCTGCAATACATATATCGAATATTTTCAGTTTTCGTGATATTTTCCATTTATTACTTCAATACTGATATACAGTATGGGCCACAAAAATGTTTCCGCTTTTTCAAATACTTGTAAATCGTTAACCAGTGGATTAAAAATTGTATCTTGGTCTCCTTTTCACTGCTCTTTATCTTACTATTAACAGGTAAAAACATTTTTGAACTGATGGACATAGTTTAAGAACAGGTAAGCAGAGAGTGAGGTTGATTATTTTTGTCATTGCCCGTAGGTTACTCTTATAGCTAACTCTGTATTTTTACTTACTAAAAGGCAGTGAATAAAAAAAATATAATTGTGGACCTTTTAATGCAGGGTGCTTACACTACATCTTGGAAACTATTTTGAAATAGAATAACTTCAGTGACATTTCGATCTCATTGAAGTTTTCACTCTGAAAATTCGTTCTTCGCTTGTTCATTGCATGGTTAAGGCCTGCTTCATACTTGCATTTTTAACTTCGAAAACATGGGTTTTGTCGTAGCGGTGCACCGATGAAGCTTTCGTTGGCGTTATGGTAGCGAGTTTGATTGAGCGACGTTAGCTCGGTGGTGGTTTTAAGTTGCTTTAGCAGCATACCGTTTTAAACTACGGAGCTGAAAGGACCACTGTCATAGAAATTCTGATAGGTTTTTGCTAGTATTCTATTGTTGAAGTTCATGATTTGAGGGCCAGGTCACACCGCAAGAACTTTGCTGGAGCGGTAATAAAAATCATCACTCTTTACCGTTCGCCACCGTTCTATTCGCTCTAAATACGTACTTTTGTTTCTATAAATAAGGCTACATAGTTTATCAGATCCATCCTGAACTGCACATAACCGTACTCTACCAACTGAAACCTGCAAAATATGCAACATAAATATAAACTGAGGATAGAAACAGAGTGCACAACACGAAAACACGTGCGTTTTCCTGGTTCCTTCATTAAATGAGTATGAAGGACACAAATTTCTATAGGACCAAACCACCTAACGCCAAACTATGCAAACACATACAAGACGTATTAAACCCCCTACCTAACATCTTGGACTTGTGGATAATGCCTTTTCTTTTAATGAGAGAACTGACTCTTTCCTCAGATAACATTCCTCTTCAGATTTTCCTTGGATAGACATTCGGGGTATTATAGGTTCCAGAAGACAAAGATATAAAAGAGGGCTGCACAAGATCACCATCTTCATCTATAATCATCCCATAAGTAATAGGACTTGTATTTTTCCAGTATTATCGACAAAAACATAAAATTCACACACAGCATTGACTTTATTGATAGAAAAAAGCTAAAGAAAGCCTACCCATCATTTAAATTAAGAATAGAAATATTTGAATTTTTTCCTTTTCCAGTACTCTTTGGATGCATTTTCTGATGAAATCCTTTTAAATATTATGGGAAATCTGGATGAACAGGCCGATAAATTCAATTTGGCTCAAGTTTCCCATAGGTTCAATAGACTGACAAACGATAGACACTGGAGAAGAAGCATCTTCATCTCGGTGAGTTATTTTGTAATTTAGAAAACTATTTAAAAAAATATCACACTCTGAAGTGACAGTTAGTATTAATGTGCATTACTTTACTTGATAAAAAATAACTGATTGCATCTGTCACAAAAAATTTAAATCTAAATTTGAGTTCAGTTATTAACTTATTAGTAATCTGTACTACTGACTTTTATAGAAATTGATATAATTACATTCTTCTTACCTTGAACATTGGGCAATGAATGATATCAGAACAAAATTTTATACTTCTTTCAACTAAATATTTGTATGATTCAAAATTAAGAACAATTGTTGGTTGCTAATCCATTTCACCAACATTGTAGGTCATTTTAGACTGAATGTGTAGGGCTCTTATCCATAAAAGTAAGCACACCGACTTTCTATGCCTCTTGCATATGGGTGAGCCATGATATAACTACTCTACAAGGTATGCTCGCAAAAGAGACGAAATTGAGTTTCTTCTGCGCAGCCCCCCCTCGTGACGTCATAGAGGATGGTATTGTGTATTAAATTTTTGTCATTCGTATAGCAAATCCATTTTGAAAGTATCAATTATCATAGTTTCTTTTTATTTATTTAGGTAATATTAAGCAATCAGAAAACTGGTAAATAAAATTTAATAAACATAAATATTAATAAATAAACATTAATTAATTGAATTATTTTTCCTTTGGTTCAAAATTTGTGTTTTCTATAATAAATAGTCTCAGGGAATTTTTCAAGTTATTAGACATGATTTGGTACAATTATAAACATATGGGGATTAATGAAACGAAGAAATAACAGCTCTCAAATGTATTTCAACTTGACGAAATCAGTGTGCGTGACAAACTAACTAACAAACAAAGAACGCAATACCATAATAGAAAACTTCCTTGAAGAAAACTTATCAGGGGTAACCCAAGAAAATATAAGACATGAATTAAAGTTGATTCTAGTAGAATTAATAACACCGTGAATTAATATATTTTACATGTCACAAATTTTTATAGGTAGATCACATAAATATAACTTTAGTGGTCCTTTTCCTTGAAATAGCATGGTTATCATACCATGCTAGGGTCACGCATGTAAATTGCGGCCCTCTAAACATTCTGAATCGAAATACATTAAAATGTTGAATAACTATCAAAAGAAGTACAGTGCATGCTATAACTTATCAATTTAAATTTTAAACAAGTGTTTTGAAGCTATGATGTTCTGTTGTTAGAGGCCGAAGTTAGTAAGTGTGCCGCAATTTACCAGCTTGACCCTATATTGCCATACCAAATACATGTAAATATACGAAATAAAAATAATTGTAAGTAGGTAAATAAGTATTCTAGAGAAAATAAGATGACATATTCGTAATTCTCGTAAAATTCTTTTTAAGAATGTCATGAAAATGGTATGTAGTAAGCTGTATTTATCTATCATTGAATATAAACAAAATAGCATGGTAAAGCCTCACTTCTATGACGTCACAAAATACTCCCGCACGGTTGTGGGGGTTTGGGAAGAACCTGCGCACGACCATACCTGTTAAAAGTTATTATATCATGGGTGAGCAGACTGACTATAAGTGTATTATCCATTAGTAAACAAACTGAATGTTTGGTCTCTTATCCATGGATGCCAATTCTTGCCATTCCTGCCCAGGCAACAAGGATTTACTCCTGGTATATTAAGGGAATATCTCAGGAATATATCCTTCTTCCCTGGCCTGGGTTATTCCCTTAATATCCCAGGAATAATGCTAGCTGCCTGGGTGGCAGTTTTTTTAGACGACCTTATTTAAATTTAATATTGTAAAATATAGAAATTTGAAAAAATAATTAGGTAAGTTACAAATTCTATTTAATTGATCTTTTTTTTCTCAGAGGCGAGAATTTCTCCATTACTTCAGTGCTGAAAGTAGAAGACTTTTTTATCTGGAAACTTTAATGGAGGAAATTTCAGAATCTCTGCATTTGAAGACTGTAGTAATTCCATTTGATGAGATCTATTTAGACTATAATATTATTGATTTTAGACTAATTGTAGACTACATAGGTTTAATTGAGGAAAAAATCAAGAAATCTAGTAAATACATTGGAATTTGCCATTTGTATAATGGTTATCAAATGACTCACATCAATGTCTTCTTCTCTCCAAAATGCTTAGATACTGATAGTGATACCATCCAGCTTCGATGCCATCCAACTAACATAACTGGTATAAAATTTGAAGGAAAAGATCCCACTATGTTGGTGAAGATTCTGGAACTCACTGCAGACACTATGAAGGAAGTCACTTTCACATGCTCTATAACCATGGCTCTCTTGAATTCATTGAGTAAATGTAGAGATTTAAAGCTTCTTAGTCTGAGGGGCTACTTAAAGGCATCTGATGTCAGAAAAGAATCAATTCCTAAAATTATGTGCCAAAAAATTGACTTGACTTATTTCAGATATTACCCACGAGATGCAAACAATCGGATAATAGCAGATCTATTTTATTCTGCCAGACTATTTGCATTATATATTCCAATGCGCTACATGACAGGTATAGAAAGTATTTGGTCAACAGCTCCCACTTTATCTTTTATTTATTTTCAATTCATTCCAGGTAGAAATCTCGGAGAGGAATTATTCATGGATTTCTGTAATAAATTATTCTTGGATCTGGATAGGGAATCTGTCTCAAAATGTACCATATACTTTATGGGTATTAATGAAAACTATGCAATTGTTCGTGATGTATCATTACGTCGAAATTTGACGGTTAGATATTTCACTATAGATGGACAAAAGGTGATTTCCGATATTATACTGAATATAAATGCAAATGAGAAGTACAGGCAAACGTGGCCTTTTGCTATGCATCCTAGACAACGTTTTTTTGAATTATTTCCCAACGTACCAGAAATTGAAATTACGAATTTCGAGCAACCGAATGACTGAGTTAAACAATGATAATGAAGTTCGATTAGATAGGAAAACTGCCTGCGTTATCTTCTACCAATTGATTTCGTTTAATGTAGATCAGAGGTCTTAATTCCACAAGTAGCTCTTAAAAAGGGCTGTACAAATCAAATTATAAATAGCAATTTTCTTGTTGCTTTCAGACCTCTACCGAATTGTGTATCTGTAGAAAATAGGGTAAGTGACGATTTTCAATTATATAAGAAAAAAATATTTAATAACTATTATTTTTTTACCATACTATTTTATATCCAGTTAGTTTTAATTGAATAAAAAGTTGAAGTGTCATTATCTATTCTTTTATTATATGATCGAAAAATGGAACTGTTATTATTCGTAACCTGCCTTATGCCTACCTATAAATATTCTTAAATTCACCTCCAGTTATTTACTATATATGTAGTACAAAGACTTGTACTACTGTATCTTTTTGATGTTTAAACTTATGTTTATATATTTTAATTGAGATGTAAATAAAATTATTCGGGAATATTAACAATATAATAATATTGATCTACACTATTTGATTTTAAAAAGCCTTGTTAAAATATGTAATTACTAGTGACGGAACGATTTCAATTTTTTGCAGATTCCGAGCCGATTCTTGGAAAAGGACAAAGCCTGATTCCGATTATGATGCCGATTTCGGTTCTTCACTTATTTATAATAAGCGTCGAGGCGGGCGTCCTTTATAAGTATCGAAAATTTGTAGGTATCTTTACTCACCGCTATTTCCTTAGAAACTAAGAGATTAATCCACATTTTGATTATCCCATCGTTAAGAGCAGCTTCTAAATCCTTAGAAACAATGTTAACTAGATTGCGTGCACTCGGTGGAGCACTAATAAATGACCTTGACCTCAAGCTTTGACCCGTTCGCTCCCAAAATTTATTAAACTGGTAAATGGATAATGACCAACTGTCCCGCCAAGTTTCATTCAATATGATTGAATGTGATTTGAGTAAGCGAGTTATAAATGACTTTGACCTTTTACCGGATCCATCCCAAAATTCTACCAGATGGTTACTGGACAATGGCCAATCTTCCCACCAAATTTGTAATTATTTGGTTGATTACTTTCTCAGTTTAGCAAATAATAAGATGATAAATGAATAAGATATTTCGTCTAGAAGATAACCTTCCGCATTCTGCGAAGGTAAAAATACGCTTGTACTGCACTTGGTTAGTGTCATGCTTATGAACAAGTAACGCCTATGAAAGCGTGACTCCAATATTGCGGTATGTGAAAAGATAACTCGCGCATAGGTTGCTATTCGACTATTATTGAAAAAGTTATAGGTCTATTTGCTTTAAATTTTGCACGAGCATCAGAAAATAGGTGAAATTAATTTCTTCATATTAATGTTACAGACAGGAATTGTTTATATTAACTTTTTTGTTAGTTTGAAAATATGTCCGCTTATAATGTTTAAATGGGCGTATTTTCGCACTGATAGTAACTCTGTAACTAATAGATTAATTCAATTTTGGGTTTATGCCAACGTAAAGAACAGCTTCTGAACCCTTTGAAAGAATGTTGCTTATTTGTTATTTTGATAGCTTAGGAGATATCAATCATATTATGTGTGGTGCGTAGAGATACCCGATTTAGGTCGTCCTTAGGTATCAGTTATTTTCGTCTTTTCGCATCGCTATTAACTCATAAACTAACGGATTAATCCGAATTTAAATTACTTCAACGTAAAGAGTAGCTTCTGAACCCTTATAATCTATGATAATATGGGTGAATATTGATAATATATGTTGATAATTAGATACTTTACGTGGTGCGTTAAGATGCACAACTTATTAAGTCAAGACGGCCCTACATTTGGATCTAGAGCATGAAATCTACGCACAATTTTCAATAATTGTTTTTTCACCAATTGAATTAAAATTATCTTATTGAATCTATATACTCCTTACTCCTATACGAGCAATTTAGTTTGCATGGCTAACTATCGTATCTATGCTACCACGATTTGCGACTAAGTGGGTAAAGACGAATCAGATCAAAAGGATCTGATTCGGAATTCGTATATATTTCTGTCGGTACGATTCTGATGGCCCAAAAAATCGCGATTCTTTCAATCCCCTATTTCGATTCAGATTAATCGTCTCATCACTAATAAATATACCATCTAGCGGTGATCATGTCAATATCCAGCATTGTATTTATTTCGTTTGTTTTTATAATATTGCCTCGGAGACTCTATCCTTTATCTGTCTGTGGTGAATGCAAAGAGGAATAATATTATATACTAGAGAGAGCTAGCTGTGCAGCGACTACGGGACGCTAAAAACATATTTTTTTTCAGTCTCGGAGTTATGATAAACTACTCTAGAGAGAGGAAGTGTTGCAGCGATTGCAGGACGCTAAGGCCCCCTTAGCAATTAATTTTAACGGAGCTCTTCACACTTGCGTTAGAAAAAATGCAGAAATTAATTGCAGCTAATCTTTTTGCCATGAGCAGTATTTCTAACGCGGCGTTGAGAAACGCAAGTGTGAAGGGGGCCTAAGGAAGACTGTGTAAAACCTTATTTTGTTTCAGTTATATCATTTCTCCGTTGAACTGCCGCCAGATTGCCAGTCACGTGAAGACAAAATAAGGATTTGAGCGTCCGTCCCGCAAGACGCGATATTATTTTGGCCACTGACTCACCACTTGGGTGAATGGAAGAGAAGGGGGGTGACGTTCCTTCATCTCCGAACTGTTGTAATTTGGATTAGGTATTATTTTTTCTCATTTTTATCATGTTTGTCATTTTTTGACGCTACTTGCAGTTTTAGAGGATAGCGCTAGGGTTATGCTCTTCAACTACTAAGTTTTAAAATTTCGTGTTTGGTACGTAGGCTCGTATGCTTCATTTGCAATCACCTCTTAATTTTCATCTTCCATTTTCCTCGTTGAGGGCAGCCACCGGTACTTGTGTCCCTTTTCGAAACATGTCTTGGTAAGTGACTGCATTCACGGAGTAGTTTTTCTGCATCCATGAGCATTGTCTGCTACCGACGGCGGTAGGTGACTTTGTTCATGGAGCCACTTTCCTTTCTGACTGCTTCTTCCAGTCCCTTGTTTCCGAAGCAGACATTAAACACCTAAATTAATTTTATAACTACAAAACTAACGTACAACTGACTATGTATCTATTTCTAAAAACTAATTCAATATATTAAGATGCATAAATTCTAAATTGTGCCAAATGATGCATGTCTATTAGTCAATGTTGTAAAATTTAATTCCACCTACAATAATATAAATAAAATAAAATTGTACATAATAAATAGTTAACCAATGTATCTGGTTTTCAATAAATCTTCAAATTCTCTTATGCACTTTTATTCAACTTTTAGATATATTACGTTTACCATTTTTGTTGCTATATATATTCTTGGGTATATCATGTATATACAGGCATCCCCCACTTTAGTTACCAAATCATGACTCAGTTTAGTTACCAAACGGTAATTAAAGCGAATAAAAGTAACAAGAAACTTATAATTGTCACTCTTTGATTATATATCTCATTTTCTATGAGTTATAGAAAGAAAATTTGTTTTTAGTTATTAGAGTACTACCTACGTATATAAGCATCTTAATAATAATATACAGTCTTTCATTGTTTGTGACTGTGATGAAAAAGTTTAAAGTCGTGCATTTATTAAATGTTTTAAAATCCATCCATAGCTTAACTCTCACTCAGTATAGGGGAGTAATTAATAGATACTTATATTTCCATATTTATTGTGCTACATTTAACAAACAGCAATTTTATGCTCTATGAAATATTTTGGAAGAAGGGTACTAAGTTCCAAGTTATTGGTACATTCTACATTTTCAGACACGTCAGAAATGAAAATATTAGAATTATTATTTAACTTCTATTCTAATTGGTATGATGCATACCAATTGAAATAAAAGTTAAATAATGATCATTATATAAAGATTTTCAGGTGTTCGAAAATATGGAACCGTGCAATAACATGGAACTTACCCTAAAATAGGACGTGTTGAATTTCTGAACCAATTGCTTCTAATAACCTCATCTGGATTATAATTTTGATGTTTTTTAGTTACCGTGAAATAATCACAAAAAATTGTCTCTGTTTTCTATTAAAGTGAGTTGTACTTAAAGTGAGGCCTGCTTGTACAAGTGTACATTGTATATTGAATTTAGTTGAAAAGAATATTTTGTTTAGTCTGCCATGAGAAGGCCAGTTTTCTATTCATCTGTCATATCCTCTACAGCAGAGTTACCCAAAGTGCTCCCCTGTGAACCAATGAACCAGATGTCGGTTCACAGCGAGCCCCCTTTTGGTTCGTGGCATTTTCGACTATTTTAAGTAGTTATATAGTTTCCTTTTATAATCGAGGCAGCGCTTTAATGTTATTTATTCACATGAAAAAAGAAATGGAGAAAATGTTGCATTATATTGATATAAATTATAGACAATGAAAAGTGAAATAGTATATAATATTCCCCTTCTATTCGCTTTCTATGAAGTACATATAAAGAAAATATAATTAAATGTATGTTTAAATTTTAGTCATTGATATGATATACTTCTATTATTGCTGGTGATAATGTAATAGTAGCGTAGTCACCCCTCTACAATTTATTTTCTATGAATATTTTTCGTTTTAAGTTTCAATGACAGACTTTATCATTAGATTAAACCACAATATTGATTTATTTGTTATTCAATGAATTATTCTTTTTGTATATAAAAATCATAATAATTTTGTCCATTCTATGTGTAATAACTAGTGTACTATATAGTTACGAAAAGGACCCTAATTATTTATAATTTGTTGTGGATCTTCTATCCACTATTACACAATATTAAAATGTATTTTGAATTGTTACAACTTTTGATATATTTTCCATAAACGCATAATATTGCACTGCAATATATATTTATCAATTGTAAAATCATTTCCTGAGAAATAGACACTCTGTTATACATATGAAAGGTGGTCTGTGGATCTTAAGTAATTTTCGGATTAGGTTCCTGATAATGGAAGTCTGGGAACCACTGTCGGTCTACAGTGAAGCAAATCCTCTTAGATGAAATAGTTGAAGTTCACAATAGAGAAGTTTTACTGCCTCTCTAGCGTTCAATGATGAAACTTTTACCAAATAAATCAGAATTTTAAGATTTACATATCTGTATGGGTAACTCGAAAACACATTTTTTGTGTTCACGACATTGTCCTCGCAAATGAGCGATATGTAGCAGAGAAAACTATGTGGCTAATCTGGTATGCGTTCATGCCTGACTGCACATATTTTGTAGGTTGTATTCGTGAGAATATTCGTAATAAATGAATGGTAATGACGCATGTATATCTTACTATAAATGAGTAGCCTGTCTTTAATTAACTCTTTTCTTTTAATCTATAAATACTTAAGAATCTTCAATATTCTGTTCTGTAAGTTGTCCCAATCATTTTGCTAAATGAGGCATGAAGTACCCTAATTAGTAAATGTAAATATCAATGTAATTTGACTGGAGGATTGTACAACCCTCCCTCATGATGTAAAGTACATTTTGTTCAATAGATAAATCAATAAATAAAATATAAATTTTTCATTTCATTTTATTTGGATCTTTCCCATTTGACGACCCTAATAAAATTTAATTTAAGTTACTTTTGTAAAGTGTATTTCTGTCCACAGAATCCGAAAATTACACCCGTTTTTTGTAGAAAATAATACTTTTCGAGATGCGAGGGTTCAAAGTTATTTATTTCCTATATATTGCTGAAGGATTGAGAACTTTGACAATACTCGTGTTTTCATTGAAATTACTCAAACATTATAGATTTTTTACATGAAACTGTGATGTAGTTTGATGTATCTGCTAGTTTGTTGTACTACACACTTTATGATTGATCAATGACCTGGCAGAGGGGCTCGGGGAGCGGCACGCCCCCCGAAATACACCTATAAAATATTTCCAGTTTCCGTGATATTTTCCATTTATTTTTTCAATACTGATATATGTGTAATGGGAGGCGTGCCGCCCCCATACCCCCCTCCATACCCCCCTGCCAGGTCATTAAACAATCATGAAGTGTGCAGTACAATAAAATAGCTTATACAATAAACTACATAACGACTACCTTTGACGCAAAAAGTGTGAAAACACGAGTTTTTTCAAAGTTCCCAATCCTACAGTAATACATAGGGAATAAATAACTTTGAATGAACCCTCATATCTCAAAAAGTATTAGTTTCTACAGAAAACGGTTATGATTTTCGGATTCTATGGACAAAAATACGTAAGATAAAATCAATTAAAAATAAATTTGGTGGGGGTCGTCAAATGGGAAAGATCCTTTTATTTTATTATTTTAAGTTAGGCCTACAAACTTGGCCTAAATGTACCTATTGTATTCGAAACATTCAGCTGTGTGGCGTACCATTTCCAATCATTATTCCTCCATCGTTAGTCGCGGTAAGAAGCTCCTTAGACATGCTCCCGATTGCAAAACCACGTGTGTTCTAAATAATTTCACTATATTGTGAGAAAGACAACAATACAATGGCTGAAAGTAACAAGGTAAGTTGAGTAGATTCATCAGTTGATATCTAACTTTATTCATTAATTATATAAGTACGTTTATACTCTTATAATCTATTAGTTAAAAGTTTTGTAGATTTGGTATCCGGAATGCTAATCTCTATTACCTACACTACCGAGTTTACAAAAGAGAAAGAGGTGAAGATAAGTGATTTAGAGTGGGGTTGACGCTCCTAGTCAATAAGTTTGCGACAAATTGTGATTATTACATGTCCGAAATTATGGAATGTGGAACCGTCCGATGACACGAAACTAACTCCTTAAAGCAGACCTCAACTCGGAGATTATTTTGCCAAGCATGAAATGATTGATAGTTCAATGTAACATAATTATGTAAATCGAAGTATAATTGTTTATTCACCTATACTGAGTGAAAGTTAAGCTAAGACTGCATTTTAAAACTTTTAATTCATTCGTTATTTTGAACTTAGAATCATCATAGCTGATTCTGGAAACTAAAAGAGCAATACAGTAAAACTCCTCTATTATGAACTCCTGTATGGTGAAACATCCTGAAAAGTAGAGTCCTGTATAAAGAACTCTTCTCTCTATAGTGAACATATTAAGTTTAGTCTACCACATATGACTAAGTTTTCTATGAATCTCTCTAAAGTAAATTAGTTGTATTTCATGAGAGAGGAGTTCTACCAGTGCAACTCCTCTATAATGAAGTCATGTGTAGTGAACCATCCTGATTTGTAGAGATCTGAGAAATGAAAAACCCTATGTAATGCGGGTAAAATCAAACATTTGTTAATATGTGTTTTAATAGAATCGGCGTATTTTATTATGTATGATAATATACTCTGTTCATCCAAATAACACTTATTGAAGAAAAGAAAAAATTATTTATTTTGAAAAAGCGCCATCTAGCGACATATAGCACAAGCTTGGCACGAGTCATTGACGCCATCTTGTTGTATTACCACAAACGTTGTGCATAAAAACTTTTGTATATCTGCGGGTAGTATTATTACATATTACTAAAAATACTTTATTTGTTAGTATTATCAGGGAAAAAATAAACGAGGTCACTTTAAATTTTAGATGCAGAAACCGTGGAGTTTTTAGTCAAAATTTTGAGATTTGACACCGTTGCATAGGATAAGCTCCACCTTCTCGTAGTATTGAGAAAAGATGCCATGCAGTAAAAAGTTTATGACTACTGGAGACCAATTAGTGAATTATCTTTGAATATTGAAATATAGTGCGAATTAAATTGTATCGTATTAATAAAAAATTTACATTTCGATTAACGATTATTTAAACCATCAGGCCTTCGACGAAATAACTACATTTATAAAAAAAACTATTGCGCTAAACTATAATACTTGTCGTGTATTTCTCTTAATTTTTTCATATGGGAGTAACTACAGGAACAGTTATTTAACCATTTTGTAATAGTGGTTTACACACAGATTTAATCGTATATCAAATTCTAATGAAATAATAACTACATTGCGTAGCACTTCACGAAAAACTGTTTGGCATCATTTGATTTAGTATCAATCCATTTTTTTCATGCTCTAAATTTTTGACAGAATAACTACCCATTCCATACTATCAGTTTGTAAGATCGAAACTACCATCATTGAATTATTATTTGCAACAGTCCTATCTTAATAAGTGAGTATGAAGAATAATTTGAATTTTTTTGAAGGGCAAGAAATAAGGTAAATACACAATAGCCAGTATGACAAAGTAGCTGATAGCTAGTAAGAGAAGATTTTTAATTTTCGACTATAGAAGTTCAAACTTCATATCTATTATAGAGCATCGTTTTGTAATTAGCTATCGGCTGCTGTTTGGCTTTTGTTCAAATATTTTAATAATTTTTATAAAGACAAAAAAAGATAAATAGTAGAATATATACTATGGATATAGGTAAAGCCACACCTAAGCTAGCGAGTCATTGCCAAATAGAATTCTACTAACTCCTAAAATTAGCTTACATATTCATTGCTTAACACATTCATTTGCATGAACTGTGTAATAGTTAAACTTGTAAGCTATATCTAAATCCTTGCATTGAACAGTATATCCCTATAGCACCATCTTTAATATTTTAACGTGGTAGAAAGGAGAAAATGCTATTGATAAATACTTTAATTTGATTGCTAGAGTTTAGAACCTAGAGAACGTATCTACAGTACGATCGCAGACTTCCACCTCTCTTTTCAAGATAGCTTTAATAGAGTCTTCAATTTTACGTAGTAAATGAAATTAAATAAAACTATTTTGAAAAGTTATAGATATTTTTTTCTGAAAACTTAAAGTATAAATTGCCACTCCCTTCATTTTGTCTCCTTTTTACCTTCTTTTGTCATTCAATAATTTGAATAGAAAAACAATTTTTTCCATGATCTAGATTTCTGTTGAATTTGCTCGAATTGTAGTCCTCTCTATAACCTCGGTCCCTTCTGTATCGTGAATTAAGTTTGATTAGATTTTGGGAGAGATCGGGTCAAAGGTCAAGGTCATTTATAACTCAAATAGTATTCAACCAATTCCCTGAAATTTGGTATTGACCATTTATTGGTCAATAACGAGGAACCATTTGATCAGATTTTGCGAGTGAACTAGAAAAGATTAAGTTCATTTCTAACTCGAGTCAAATTATTGGGTGGTCAAGGTTATATATGGTGACGAAGGTATGCGCTCTACTACGAGTGCACGTCATCTCGTTGGTCATGTGTAGGGTTGTGACAATAAGCAGATAAAATAATAGATCTTAAGAATATCATATAGGAAACGAAATGAAATGGTATCGGGTACTGTATACCACTGATTTAGAATGATTAAATAGTCTTTCATTCATTCCGTCCATACTATTTTCTGGATCTATGATTTTAAACGCATATTGTCACGATCCTAGTCATATGTTGATATTTAGTCACCCAAACTAATTATTGATGAGCCATGTTGTTTCTTCCTTTTCTCACTATTTTTTGTTAATCTTTTATTTTATTACTTGGGTGCATAATATTGCTCTTCTCATTGGAGAGCATGCAGCAGCTGTCGAAATCTTCATGAGACTTTCGATGGGGACTGATTAACAACACTAATTGCTGATCTTAATCAAATAGAAAATATTTGAAGTACTGGAGCAAAATAATCCAGTATATGTAGTATAGCATGAGGAATTGCTAATTTTCTCATTTATTTAAAGTAAGGCTTGTTTCGATGAATATAGAAGGATATCTAAAGCCTAGATCACACAGTCAGAACTGTGTTGGATCGTTCTTTGAACGAAGGGAGAATAAACGAAATTCCGGCAACGCTCGTTATCATGATTGGAAAATCAATCATGGTAACACGAGCGTTGATAGAGCGGTGTTCTACGAGTGTAGGCGTTGGCTCGGCGGGGTTTAAAGTTGGTAAAGCGGTATACTGCTTTTGATTACGGAGCTGAGTGGATGAAATTAATCAGAAATTCTGGTAGATTTTTGATATCAATCGATAGTTGAGGCTCATCATTTGAAGGCCTGACACACAGGAGGAACTTTGCTAGAGTGTTCCTGTAGCAGGGGCAAAAAATTGTTAACGATGACCAGAAGTTGGCCCCCGTTCAGGAAACGCCGTATACGCTTGACCACCGCTTATGTTCACACTTACCGATCCGAAAGTTTTGAACTACAAAAAATATTACGAGCGTTGAGAAGCAGTAGCTTTCCACTCCGCAAAGTTCCCCACAGCAACAAAACCCAGTCAAAGTTTGGCACCATTATAGACGCAAATACGTAAATCTCAAATG
Organism: Caprella mutica; assembly: GCA_947561585.1. Lineage (NCBI taxonomy): Eukaryota > Metazoa > Arthropoda > Malacostraca > Amphipoda > Caprellidae > Caprella > Caprella mutica. The sequence continues at coordinate 33,583 of CANNZV010003552.1, forward strand.
CTTGACCACCGCTACTTCGCCAGCATTGCCCGGGCGGTGATTAAATGTTGCATGAACTTTGATAAGGCAGTTGAAAACGTTTGAATCACGAACATGAGTTTTCTGAAACGGTCTCAGAAAATGAAGCAAAGATTCATTGCAGTGATGAACTTTGGTTTGATGTTGGTAAGGAGGTAGCATAGCTCCATACTGCCAAACCAACGCTCGCTGCCTCTTCCTACCGTTAAGCCAACTCTATGTCAACGACGGCTTCAGCTGTGCACCGCTATGTCATCACCTGTATTTTATATTTTGATACATAATTTCGACACACAAACTCATAAAAAAATAACAACGCTCTGCCAAAGTTTGTCAACGTTTAATCCCCGCCCGGGCAAAGCTGGGGAAGAACCGTTCAGGATTTCTGCATTGGCCTAGCGGAATGAAGCGTTCACGAACTTGCTTCTAGCGGTGCCAAACTTTGGCTGGGCGGTGTTTTAGAGGTAGCGAACTTTGCAGAGAGGAAAACTACCGCTCCTCAACCCTTGCAACAATTGGAAAAGCTCAAAACCGTCGGAGTTGTAAGCGGTGGCCGTGCATACATGACTGTGCTTTAACGAGGACCAACTTCTGTGAACGGTAACGAGCGGTGATGAATTTTTTCACCGCTTAAGGAACGGGTGTAGGTCATAATCACCCTGGACTTAAGCCCCCCCCCCCTCGGTCATAAGCCTCCCCCCGGTCACGAGCACCCCCCCCTATTTTTAATCCATATTTACCTAGTTGAGCAAATGAATAGCTACTTAGATATGTATAACTGAGAGTAGCTACCTAAATATAGATAACTGAGAGTAGCTACCTAGATAGGGATACTCTCAGTCAGTTCTATCTAAGTAGCTCTTCATTTGTTTAACTAGGTAAATATGGATTAAAAGAAAACAAGATTACTATTCATTAGTCCGACGCCCCATTAATCCGATACCAAATTGGTCAGACGCCCCAATTTTCCGATACCCCAGTAGTCCGACACTTATGAAGTTTATTACTGATTTAACATAAAATATATGTATATCGGGGGCGTCATCCCGAACCCCCTGCCAGGTAATTAAAAAATCATGAAGTGTGCAGTACAACAAACTAGCGTATACAACAAACTACATAATTAGCTACTCCCAGTTATTTCTATCAAAGTAGCTCTTCATTTGTTCAACTAGGTAAATAAGTATTAAAACACAGGGTGGGGGGGAGAGGGGGTTCGATACCCGAGGGGGGGGGGGGGGGGGCTCTTATGTCCCAGGGGGGCTCATGACCGAAAGGGGAGGGGGATTCAGTCTGGGGGTTGGGGGTGGCTCATGACCTTACCCCTCAATTAACACCCAAACAAAAAATATCGGCCAAAAACTAAATATTTTTTTTTAGTTTTATATTGTTTGTATTAGTTTAGATTTACAATACTTTTGAATCGGTCAATCAATTTGAGTTTCTAAGTTTATATCTTATTCATTAGAAAATAAATTTTTACCCTTCATCAATAATTAAACTTTTGAAGGTGATAAATGAATAATTTCGCTCAGGGGCTCAATCCTGAATTGTCTGTGGTGAATGTTTGGGAAAGAGGTGGCGTCTTTGGACTCTGAACTATTGTAATATGGATTATCTTTTTCTATATTTACCATGCTTATCATTTTTTTACAGTAGTTGCAGTTTAAGAGAATAGCGCTAGAGTTATGCTCTCCAACTAAGAGGTTTAAGATTTTTCTGATATGTAGGATTAATTTTCTATAACCTTTTCATTTTCATCTTCCGTCTGTGAATGAAGATACTGGTGCTTGTGTCTTGTTCCTACAAATCTCTTGGTAAATGACTGCATATTCACGTTCTGCATCTCTGAGCATTTGTAAGTGACATTATTCACATTGAATCATTTTCTTTTCTGACTGCTTCTTCGAGTTCCTTTCCATTTGACGTCAGCGATATTGCCTTTTATTCCAAGCAGAGGTCAAACCTCATAATTATGATAAGTTTTTAGTTACTGAATTTAATATAAATTGAAATAGGTAGCATCTAGATTTAGGTGATCCTTATAAGATACTTCCGTGAGAGAGGCACCATTTATTTTTTAATGGTAAGCTCTGCTGCCTATAACATTTGATTTGAACTTAATTACAGTTGATGGAAATGTCATGGTATGTCCTTTCTTAAATTATAAACGAGAATGATTTCAAGTTTCGAGAATAATTATGATATATTAGTGTGATTTCATTCGAACACCCACATATAGATGTTTCAATATTATCAGCCAAAATGTCCCAAACTTTCCTATTGCTATAGTTCAGGCTTACTAGTACTTCCATGAGTTCAGGTAAATAATTATTAGTAATTATTTATTTGGCTTTAACATTCTTATACCTTTTGATATTAAGTGACCAAAACAAAATAGTGAAAATACTCTAATTATTACTGGAGAACGCAAATCAATAATTATAATCAATTTTAATAGAAATGTTAAGCTAATTGTAAAACAGTAAGATTTAATGCCACCAACCATCTATATTCAAAGATAATTCACTAATTGGTATTTTTGTCAAATCTCAAAATTTTGACTGAAAACTCCACGGTTTTTGCATCTAAAATTTAAAGTGACCTCGTTTATTTTTTCCCTGATAATACATTGTATATAAATCACAAATTCAAATATTTATAGCTTATTTCCGAAGATAAACAGACATTCTATAAACGTTCGTGAAGATTGTTCTGGAGCGTTCTGGAAATAATGTGATCAACGCCATTTATTAGATAATCGCATAAACTTATGTTTACAAATAAAAACTCAATTTTCTCTGAAAAATACAGTGATTTGAGAGGAAATATTTCACATCCGTTACTTATCAAGGTTTATTTACCATATTATGATAAAATATTTAATTTGAAAATTAGACGCCCCTCCTTTAACTATCATATTTTGATGAAATGGACCAATTAAATGCATACACAGAGAAAAAAGGTTACTCATATCTAATGGGTCATCAATTTATGCTTTGAATCAATTTATTACGTGAGTTGGTTAGACTTTTTTCATGTTTCAATTCAATTCATTTTATAGATTGAATCAACTTACTATGAGAGTTAAAAATTACTTTTTGGAGAATTTTAAAGTATGTTGGAACAACTATGACATAGTATATTGTAGTAACTCACCAAGACTGTTAATCCAATGTATCTGGTCTATAAATTAGTTCACTATGCGAGTTGGCGCAACTTTTTAAAGTTTAGGAGTGAGTCAAAACGACTGTTTTGTTTTAACCAACGTCAATTCAACTACTTTTAAGTAGTACCTGCAACTCACCACGTAGGTAGGCGCAAAAATAACCCATCTGTGTGAGTCAAAACAAATCAAATCAAATTTGATTTGAATCAATTAATCATTTCTCTGTGTGTAAATGGTTGATTATTTATTTCATCACTGTTGGATCTGCTTTAGGATCATTGAAGATGCGTAACAATCTCGATATCCCTACAAACAGTACGGTCTGTCGATTCGATGGAGCAATCCATTGATTCGATATCCCAGCAATCGAAAAGAAATCGAATCGATATACGTTGTTTATAGGGATAGGGTTCCAGTACTTGTTGCCAGAATTAGCTGATATTCTGTGATGAAAGTTAAAATTAGTAAATTTATTAAATTTCTTAAAATCCAACCATAGCATAAGTCTCACTCAGTATAGAAACCACGACAAAATCCCTAGCGTCAAAAGCCAATGCGACAAAAGCCCACACCAACAAAAACCCACACCAACAAAAGCCTACGCCGACAAAAACTTTTCACTTTGTTAATTTAGATGGCAATATTCAAGCATAAATTTTGTAATATGCATAAATTGAAAGGGTGACAAAATCCCACACGACAAGAGCCCACACCGACAAGAGCCCACACCGACAAGAGCCCACACCGACAAGAGCCCACACCGACAAGAGCCCACACCGACAAAAGCCCAAACAGACAAAAGCCCACACCGACAAAAGCTCACAACGACGAAAACAAAATTAATTAGTATTCCTGCAATATAAATAAAATATTGTTTATTTATTTAAAATCATTCAAAAAATAGCCAGAAAAAGTCAGGCTAATATTCGTAAGTTTGCTAATGGAATTTTTAAATACTATTAAATTATTTAGAATCATTCAAAAATATCAAACTGTAATAATTAATTTAGTTGGGGTTTAACGTCTGCTTCGGAAACAATACTTAAAATTTGTTTCGTTGCAATTGTTTTACAAAGCAATATTTTGATACAATTGATAAGCTTTTGTCGGTGTGGGCTTTTGTCGGTGTGGTCTTTTGTCGGTGTGGGCTTTTGTCGGTGTGGGGTTTTGTTGGTGTGGGCTTTTGGTTGCATGGGCTTTTGACGCTAGGGTATAGATGACGCTAGGGTATTTTCCTCAGTATAGATGAGTAATTAGTTTGATATTTTTATTTATATAAATGTGATACTATGAACAAATAGTAATTTTATGCTCTGTGAATTTATTTTTAGTAGTAGCGTAAGTTCCAAATTATTGGTATGTTCTTCATTTTTGAACACTTAAAAAAAGAAATATTTAATTGTAATTCAATTTTAATCCAATTGATAACAATGAAAATGATCAGCATTTAAATTCTTATATATCACTCCAACTATTTAGTTAATAATTTCTTATTTATTATATAATATACATGTATCTTGTACCTATTATATATAGTTAGTGTTAAAATTTCTTCTGTTATAAAAACTAATTTCTGAACAAATTACTTCTAATAACCTGATATGAATAATAATATTGATATCTATTGTATAATTACCGTGCAATAATCACCACAACAAATTGTCTTCGTTTTCTATGTACAGTGCGAACGGATAGTTTATGCAAGATGCAATTATGGTATTTTTAGGGATTTCTATAATTTAAATTTCATTTTTTGTATATTAACTGATTATTGTGCATTAAATTGCTTTTTATAGGTGTTCATTTTTCTTTGAAATTTATAGAAAATTCTGCAATAATACCAGTTTTTTGTAATTCTGAGTGTTCTAAGTGAACGAATAGTTTATGCAAATTATAGATATTATTAGATAGTGGGGAAACAGAGTCCAATAAAAAATAGGGGAAAGCAAGAAAATTATTAGATTAACCTCAAAATGAAATACCAGTCTAGAAATATCGTGATTGACGAAAAGGGATCAAGAGTTTTTTATCTGGTGATGAAATTACTCTAGCGAATCCGAAACGGACGAAACTAAGGCTTTGAATGCTAGAGACATAAGAAAATTTAAGAATACTACAAAAAAGATGCCTCATACAACTAGTAATGCCATTTTTGAGGAGGCTGGTGCATCGAATTTTCCTAAATCGACTTGGAATCATTACTCAAGGGAGATCGGATAGGTCAAAAAAATGAAAAGCACTCCAGTTCTGACCAAAAAACAAAAGGAAACACGAGTGGAAAGGTCCAAAAAGTATCTCAAGCAAGATTTTACTAAAGTAATTTGGACAGATGAGTTCAGAGCTACTCTTGACGGACCTAACGGGTAGACAAGGGGGTGGCTCTGGTGTGGCCTATAACCTCCAGAGTCGGTTTCGACGGCAGCAGGGTGGGGGAGGGGTTATGTTTTGATCTGCAATCCTCGAAAATGAACTTAATAATGCATTAGACTGCAAGAGGGCGTCAAAATAAATTCAGCCAATTATTGTAAGTTTCTTGAAGACAATTATTCTCTTGAAGACTGAAGAATTTCTTCAGTCTCTTGGACTTCGTGGACGAAATATCATGGATTGGCGACCGATTAGTATAGAAAATCTTTGGGTAACGATTAATAAAAGAGTTTACTCAAATGGACAGCAGTAATATTCGAATGACGCTTTGTGGAATGAAATAGAAAAGGCATACAACAGTGTTAATCCACCTGAAGTACGTAACCTGGTTAATTCTGTTGATGAACGTCTTATAAATGTCTTAATACTGGAGGACACAAAGTGGATAAGTAAACGTTTCTTTTAGAGTTTGTCATTACAATATTTGAGCTAGGTCGTATCATTAAATTAATTAAGCAATAATTGAAACAATCACCACAAATTGTCATCATGAAATATTTAGTTTTTGCTTTTATATATTCTGCATAAAGTATTCGTTCACTAAAAATTTCACTAAATCAATTTTCAGTCATTATTATTATTATTTTTTCTAATAACAATGTATCTTTACATGATAATGCATTTTCCACTACATGATTTATTTGAATATTATGAAATTTTCACTTTTTTAATTTAGATGGCAATATTCAAGCATATTTTGTAATATGCATAAATTGAAAGGGTGACAAAATCCCACACGACAAAAGCCCACACTGACAAAAGCCCACACTGACAAAAGCCCACACAGACAAAAGCCCACACAGACAAAAGCCCACACAGACAAAAGCCCACACAGACAAAAGCCCACACAGACAAAAGCCCACACAGACAAAAGCCCACACAGACAAAAGCCCACACAGACAAAAGCCCACACAGACAAAAGCCCACACAGACAAAAGCCCACACCGACAAAAGCCCACACTGACGAAAATAAAGTTATTATTCCTGCAATATAAATAATCCATATATGTAAAGTTGGAACGAAGGAAGATAATAGTTTAACAGTTTTCTTTCTACGGAATCATTGTAAATTTGTATATTGCAGAACTTAGTTTTAAAACACTAAACTATGGAAACTGCGAGTTACTTTCCTGGAACAAGTTAAATACAATATACAAATAAGGAACTACAAAACATTTCGGTTATTTTACAGTTATATGCTAACTGTTGCTCCATGGTTTGATGAAAAATTAGAATAAAATCTGTATTCAGGACAAAAACAACCATTCTAATTGACTATTTACTCATGTATAAGGGGCATACATAATTTTATCAAAATAAAATATTTACGAAGAACTTTGCTATAGAATCTAGGTATAGCTAGCAAAGTCTTCAGAGGCAGATGTATGACCTTTCGATCAGTAATCCTACATGACTAATGAACAAGACGTCTGCTGGTTACATGACGTCTGACTAAATGTTCCAGTAGTATATACTAAAATTTTAGTACATAAATTAAAGTGTTTTAACATTAAGTTCTGCGATAACAGCGCCCTAATTTGGTGCATAATACAAATTTACAATGATTCCGTGGAAAGAAAACTGTTAAATTTTTATTCGTCCAACTTAACCTATATGGATTATTTATATTGCAGGAATACTAATTTTGTTATCGTCGGTGTGCTCTTTTGTCAGTAAGGGCTTTTGTCGGTGTGGTCTTTTGTCTGTGTGGGCTTTTGTCGGTGTGGGCTTTTGTCGTGTGGGCTTTTGTCGTGTGGGCTTTTGTCGCTAGGGCTTTTGTCGTTGCTCCGCATAAACTATATGCATAAACTGTTCTACGATACAGGATTCGCAATTCACCATAAATTAATAACACTTACAGTATTCGGTCTTTGTCATACATTTTCGAGAAAAAAATATTTGATAATTCATTCTAACATGTGATCTTCGGTTTGTAAATTTATATTCTAACTAGGTACCTAGATATACTTGTCCAATTTCATAAACTTCTCTAAAACATTCCAACTTCACTATCTAACACAGGGGTGGGAAAAGGCAGCACCCAGTGCTCTTTTGGCACTGAGAGTAGCACTGGTGCCCTCCAGGGAAATGGTGCTTTATTTTCGTCCGAGGAAAATTTAGAATTTTTAGCCATGACTGCTTTAGAAACTAGATTATATGTAGCGCATACCTTCGCCTCCGCTTTGACTCATTCTCTCCCAAAATTAAAGAAACTGCTAACTGGATGCAATATGGTACAATACTTTTTGAGTTATTTATGACTTTGACCTTGACCTTTGACCGGATCGCTTCCAAAATTTTACCAGATCGTTCCTGGTCATTGACCAGTTGTACCATCAAATTTCAGACAATTTAGTTGAATACTTTTTGAGTTACAAATGGCCTTGACCTTGATCTTTGAACTTTGACCCGATCGCTCCCCAAATCTAACAAAATGGGTCTTGCATATTGACCAATCGTTCCACCAAGTTTCATACAATATGGTTCGATACATTTTGAGTTATGAATGACCGTGACCTTGACCTTTGACCGGGTCTCTCCCAAAAGACTAGCAGCAGGTCACTGGACATGGACCAATCGTTTCACCAAATTTCAGGCAATTTAGTTTTACAATTTTTCAGTTAAGCGAATAACAAGATGATAAATAAATAAATTCCGATGAAAATATAACCTTGTGCAAGATTGCGAAGGTAATTACAAGGATAATATAGAAGAAGATGGTACTAATTGAAGAAGAGTATATTTGTGATGACCTTTATTCTTTGATAGTAAATTTTATCCGTTAATAAGGTATTTTTTGTTCATAGACATTGTACTGCCAGTGTTCAAGATTTTACCTCTGTCTCTTTTTATCTAGATCATTTATTAATATATTTTTCATACATTTGTCTAGGGACACTCTAATACTGATTAGTATTTGTGCAATCATTTTTAAGTCCCTCTTTTAATAAGTTAGGTAGCCATTGTCATTTATCCTGTGGTTTTACGAGTTACCGATTATTACTCTAATGCAAGATAATTAATTTTGTTTTTATTATGAATTATTTTCGCATGGGAAAAATGTTATTAAATATCATTTATTAATTCCTTTTAATGCAAAATGATAAATCTACTCCCAATATTCTCGTACTTCAATAAAATCTATAACCTCATTATAATTACTCAGTATCCCCTTCAATTTAAAAAAACGGAAAGAAAATGGTAAAAGCACTGAGATTCCATCTTTCAGCACTGAAAAACCCACTCCTGATCTATCACAATATCTAGTCCCTATAAACCCCTGTGGAAGAAGAATAACACTATCTAGCACTACACCCTTTTCTCTCGTTCACTTGGTCACATAATGGTCACTAATCTGGGAGAAAAGTATGATGGTACTTGCCAATAATAAAGGTTGCCCACACTTTATCCTTTATTGTCCGTAGCCCTAATGTTTTCACTGGGTAGCTGAATTTGACTGCATTTCTCTTCAGATTGCCCTTGGATGGACTCCAAGGGACTAAGAGTATGCTTGGTACAAGAAGACGAAGACATAAAAAGATGGCTGCGCAAATTCATCATCTTGTAAAATGCCTCATTTTTTTCATATTCAAACACTCGCGATATCAATAAAAACAAATTCAAAGTAAGCCTTAACATTATATAAATTAAAAACTGAAATAGTTTAAATATTTTCTTCTTTCAGATCTCTTTGGATTCACTTCCTGCAGAAGTCCTTTTGAAGATTCTTGGAAATCTGGATGGACTGCCCGATAAATCCAATGTGGCTCAAATTTCCCCTAAGTTCAATAGACTGGCAAACGACAAAAGCTGGAGAAGAAGCATCTTCCTCTCGGTGAGTTATTTTGTAATATGTTAAATTATTCAAATTTTAAAGATATCACACAGAGAAAAAAGTTTACTCATATTTAATGGGTCAACAATTTATGCTTTGAATCAATTTATTACGTGAGTTGGTTTGACTATATTCATGTTTTCACGTGTGTCAAAACAACTATGACGTGTGTGTCACCAAACATAGTAAATTCAAATCATTTTATGGATTGAATCAACTTACTATGAGAGTTAGAGTTACATTTTGGGAGTTTGAACATATGTTAAAACAACTAGGACAGAGTGTGTTGAAGTAACTCACAAAGATTGTCAATTCAATGTATCTGATGTATGAATTAACTTACTATGAGAGTTGACGCTACTTTTTTTAAGTTTAGGTGCGAGTTAAATCAACTATGACATAGTGTGTTATAGTAAACCACAAAGACTGTTAATCCAGTGTATTCTGCAGTGTATGAATTAACTTACTATGAGAGTTGGCGCTACTTTTTTGTAAGTTTAGGTAAGAGTTAAAACAACTATGACATAGTGTGATAATGTAACCCACAAAGACTGTTAATCTTATTTATCTGGTGTATAAATTAACTTACTATGAGAGTTAGTGCTACTTTTTTTTTAAGTTTTTATGTGAGTTCAATCAAATGAGTAAGTGGCAACTTATGCTTTCTTCAAAGCTAATTTATTCGCATTACACTTTTCAGTTTAAATCTTGTTTCAAGTGTGTTACGTGTTGAATGTGAACGCTCCTCAATACCATTTTAGTTCAAGTGCAAACAATAGCGTTATATGCATTAAATAGTATTATCGCTGCCGATCGATTATTAATTATTAATTAATTCCATTAGTAAATTGATAAATGTCTGCCTAAATATTCTAAAATATTGGTGATTGATAGTTTGGTGGCTTTATATAGGTAGTTATTTGAAGAGCTGATTATCAGTATATAACTTTCATAATAATAAATTTTGATTACTGCCTTCCAGTTTGTAAACTGATATCCAAACTAATTTTCCTAGATTATTATATGTTAACTTATTTAAGCATCATACCTACCTAGCTGTTTTTTTTCAGTGTCAATACCTTCTACATGGGGTACGGTCAAGAGCCCCCCCCCCTAGGTCATGAGCCCCCCTAGGTCATGAGCCCCCCCCCCCACTCCCTGTTTTTTTAATCCTAATTTACCTAGTTAAACAAATGAAGAATTGCTTAGATAGAAATAACTGAGAGTTACTAATGTAGTTTGTTGTATCCGCTAGTTTGTTGTACTGCACACTTCATGATTGTTTAATGACCTGGCAGGGTGGTTCGGGGGGAGGCACGCCCCCCGATATACATATATTTTATGTTTACTCAGTAATGAACTACAAAAGTGTCAATAAGGATTAAATAGTATAAGTAAATAAGGATTTAAAAACAGGGGGGCTCATGACCGGGGGGGGGGCTCTTGACCGGGGGGCTCATGACCGGGGGAGCTCTTGACCGGGGGGGGGGGGGCTTATGACCTACACCCTTCTACATAGGCTATAGGCAGTTACTGCGCTGTCCTCAGAATAGGGTAAGTTCCAAATTATCAGGCGATTTCAAATTTTCGGTCACGTATGAAATGTAGTACCTATATAGCTACCTAATAGCTAATTAAAATAGAAGTTAATTTAATATAGTTTTTCTTACGCGATCGAAAATGTGTAGAAGTCCGATATTTCGGAACTTATCCTAGTATCTCAAGTAAAGTGGTCTGATAATCTATATATTTTTTTAAAACTAGTTGGTGTACCTATAGGTAGGGTTACACAGCCAAATTCGGTTCTTTAATTTCTAATTGTGACCCTATTAAGAGAGTCTTAAAATCATTCTGAAATTAGTTTAGCTATATACTGAATTGTTGAACATCATAATTTAAGCTCAATTTATGATAGGTTCTATTCATTTCACGAGTGCCTTGAAGTCATGATGGTTATTAATGTTTCTGAGATAAGAGACCGTAGTTAGTTAAAGTGCCGCAATTTACCTACTTGACCCTAGTTTTCTATGACTGGGAGAACTCCATCCAGGGAGGTAGTCGGAGGAGAACACCGTCCAGGGATTTAGCAGGGAGAACTCCAACCAGAGGTGAGTCTTTTGATATATTATACTTTCTTGGTATGTAATTAATGTCTACATTATGAGTGTATAATGAACAAAATTATGAGGATTAACTAGAAAAATCCATTGCATTTATTAGAGCTAAATTTATACTGCATCTGAAGATTTATAATTAGTTTAACATTTTATATAAATAATTTACCTATATGAAAGAATTCTCAGTTAATAATTCTTTTCATTTCTTTATTAATATATGGTTTTCTATATTTTCTGAATCTACTTTCAGATCTTGATGAAGAATTGATGAAGTAGATCAACGTCATCAACTATCGGAGTCCTCTTCAATTCCTTTGAATGGTTCAGGAACAATTATGCTAGGTCAAAGTAAGTATTTGAAAATATTAGATGATTTTTAAATATGTATTTGCAATATGATTAGCTCTTACTTTTTCATATGCTTTTAGGGATTCCAGACATGAAAAGAATATCGAAGCTGTCGCTATCTCATCACAAAAGGAAAAAGAGTAGGTGATGTTATTGATAAAGTATATGAACGATACTGTGAATTTCTATTCAATATATATTAATATACGAATCTCTTATTTCAGGAATTGGCAACCTACAGTCGTGAAAGAAAGTGACGAGAATTCAAATTGTACCTCTAAATAATAAATCTAAAACTTAAATGTTTATATTTCGTTTTCAAGTTGACCTTGGTAATTCTATTAGCATATTTCAATATCAGTGCCTATGAGTAAGATGAATTGCACTAAAATATGGTTTAGAAGATAAAGGCTTTATCATTGATTTATTATTCATTAAGTTATAGTATAATTGCAGCATATCAAAGATTTATTCTATCAATTTTTGTAATCTAGCCCGGTTAATTAATTCATCTAGCCTACCTATTTATCACTACGTAAAGTTATTTATGTCATCTAACTACTTATTTATAAACTGACTTGATGAGATTACTTATTTAATCTAATCTATTAATTTACAACTGATAACCATATATCAATTCATAGGATCGAAAACATTTCAAAAAGCAAGGATAGGCCTAGGTGATCAATTATTTTTTAAAATTAAAATAGTATGCATATCACAGATGCAAAAGTAGAAAATAAATGTGAACAGGTTAGATTTGGTTCTAGAAAATAAATAGTCTAATCTAATTGATACCGGGACCTAACTCGAGATTATAATTTAATAGAGTTAATATAGTGACTGAAAAAGTCTTGTAAAAAGTTTGGCTACTGCTAACCAGACCGATATTTCAACCTACACTATAATAGTTGATATACATTTACTTAGTTTACAAGTAGTTGATATAATCAACACGAGAAGATGATATAACCTACACGAGTAGTTGATATAACTAACACGAGTAGTTGATATAACCTAACCGAGTAGTTGATATCACCTATACGAGTAGTTAATGTAACCTACACGAGTAGTTGGTATAACCTACACGAGTAGTTGATATCACCTATATAAGAGTAGATAATGTAACCTACACGAGTAGTTGGTATAACCTACACGAGTAGTTGGTATAACCTACACGAGTAGTTGGTATAACACATAGGAGTGATTGGAGAAACATACACAAGTAGTTGATGTAACCTTGTTCTGTAGTTGTTATAACCATTACATTTAATTGGTTCAACCATCACGAGTAGTTTTGACTATCACAGATAGTTGCTGTGACCTTGGGGAATTAAAAATAATCAACTCACATATGTGTTGTTTTAACCAACGTCAATTTAACTCATATTAAATAGTACCTGCAACTCACCACGTAGGTAGGCGCACAGATAAACCATAAAATTTAGTCAAAACAAATCAAATATGATTTGATTCAACTAATCCTTTCTCTGTGTGCACAAACTGAAGTGACAGGTAATATTACTATATGTTAAATTATCTGGAACTTAATTTTCAGCAATTTAAATCTGTCACCATAATTTAAAACAAAGTTCAAGTTCAGTTGTAGCTAAGCTGTTCAATTTACAAAGGCTCGTTGGTTGTAATAGTTAGGCCACTAATTCCAATAACAATCAAATTATTCTAGATAAATTAAAATTATACTTTTGATACCTCATACATTATGCAGAGAAGGATAACCGAATATATATTTCATTTTCAATTATATAATTACATCATCTCTAGTTCTGATTTCCCTTTGTTCTGTATTAATTTGATTGTTCAATTTTTGCTTTCTTCTAGCTTTCATTTATACCCCCCCCCCTTTACATCTTCCTAATCTTTCTGCCTTTCAACATCGAAGAGAATACAGACTGACTGTGTAGGTCTCTTATCCATGGGTAAGCAGACCGACTGTGTAGGTCTCTTATTCATGGGTAAGCAGACCGACTGTGTAGGTCTCTTATTCATGGGTAAGCAGACTGATTGTGTAGGTCTCTTATCCATGGGTAAGCAGACTGACTGTGTAGGTCTCTTATCCATGGGTAAGCAGACTGATTGAGTATGTCACTTATTCATGGGTAAGCAGACTGACTGTGTAGGTCTGTTATCCATGGGTAAGCAAACTGACTGTGTAAGACTGTTATCCTTGAGGAAACAGTCTGACTGTGTAGATCTCTTATCCATTAGTAAGCAGACTGACTGTGTAGGTATGGGCTCTAGGAATATTGCCCGGCGAAATTTTGCCAGTGTGGAAATTTGCAAGGCGGGTTTTTGCTAGGCAGAATTTTCCCCGTCGATTATGAGTTTCTAGGTTTAAATTAATTAATTGTAAATTAAAAGATTACAATGCGAGACTCAATTTATATAATTTTTTTATTGTAATTTTAACATATTGTATACTATGACAAGTTTTATTTAACCCATATTAAATAGTCACGAAATTGAAAATACAATGAATTTGAATTTACTTAAATATTTACAAAACATCTTTAAATTTAACTGCTATCCATATATGCTGACAGTCTTGTAGAATACACTCATCACCATAATTGAAAAAAGTAAGGTTAACTTAACTTACAATAATTCTGCATTTTAAATAATCTAAGAAACAAACTATAGAATCACTATAATTTAACAGTTATTTTGCATGGTATTCATCATAGCTGCAGGTATCATTGATACCAATTAAAATAATAACTTTCACTAACCAAGTAACAATCAAAGGTAAGAGATTATTAGAGCAGGAGCTCAGGGGGGTCAGCCTAGCCGAAAAAGTTACCGATTTTTAATAGTATCACAGTGAATGGCACCAATTGCCGACCTAGGACCTGTACATCTGCCGGGTCTCACCTGGTGGGTGCGGTCATGGGTGGGGTTTGAATGGTAGTCAAAAATAAGCTAGATTATCTGAAAAGGTTACCACTTGAAACTAATTACAAAATGTCCAGCATAACCCCATGGATCATTAAATGTTACTGCCAGACATTTTCAGTGATGGGTTGCCCCTGCCATACGCCCAAAATGACGACCCCAAAACTGAGCTAGATTAGCTAAAAATGTTATCACTTGTAACCTGTGCGTAGAAACACCGGAACGGACCAAAACGGACTTGAACGGACCAAAACGGAGGCAAATATGTATTTTAGAGTACTGGTTACATCTTTTTAAATGCTCAGGGAGGTTATATTTTGAAAAAGAATACTTGAATGAACACCGGAATGGACCGAAAATGGACAAGAACGGACCAAATTGGACCAGAAGGGACCGAAACGGAGTCAAATATGGATGTTAGAGTACTGTTTCCAATGCTCAGGGAAGTTATATATTGCCAAAGAATACCTGCATTAACATATGAAGAGGTTAATCAAGAAAATCGTACTTATTACAACCAGCGTTATTTCAGATAATCGTATACAAGATTCCGGAGTTTTAGAAACAACATACTGATAGACTTTCGCATTGCATGATACGTGTACTGGTTGTGACTGTCTATTTTTATCTGTCTATTCCTTTCCGTTAATTCTTATCTGTCTATTCCTATTCGTTAATTCTTATCTGTCTATTCCTATCCGTTAATTCTTATCCGTCTATTCCTGTCCGTTAATTCTTATCTGTCAATTCCTATCCGTTAATTCTTTTCCGTCTATTCTTATCCGTTTATTCTTATCTATCTATCTATTCTTATGTGTCTATTCTCATCTGTCTATTCTTATCTGTCTATTCTTTTCCGTTAAATCTTATCTATCTATTCCTATCCCTTAATTATTATCTGTCAATTCTTATCCGCTTATTCTTTTCTGTCTATTCTTATACGTTACACAGATAAGAATTAACGGATAGGAATAGACAGATAAGAATTAACGGATAAGAATAGACAGATAAGAATTAACGGATAAGAATAGACAGATATGAATAGATAGATAAGAATAGACAGGTAAGAATAGACAGATAAGAATTAAAGGATTGGAATAGACAGATAGGAATAGTTAGATAGATATGAATAGACAGATAAGAATTAACGGATAGGAATAGACAGATAAGAATTAACGGATAGGAATAGACAGATGAGAATTAACGGAAAGGAATAGACAGATAAAAATAGACAGTCACAACCAGTACACGTATCATGCAATGTGAAAGACTATCAGTATGTTGTTTCTAAAACTCCGGAATCTTGTATACGATTATCTGAAATAACGCTGGTTGTAATAAGTACGTTTTTCTTGATTAACCTCTTTACATGTTAATGCAAGTATTATTTTGCATTATAAAACCTCCATGAGCATTTAAAATGATGCAAACGGTACTCTAACATACATATTTGCCTCCGTTTCGCACCGTGTTTGTCCAATCCGGTCCATTTTGGTCCGTTTCGGTCTGTTTTGGTTCGTTCCAGTTCATTTTGCTCCATTCCGGTGTTCCTGCAAGTATTCTTTGGAAAATATAACTTCCGTGAGCATTTAAAATGATGCAAACAGTACTCTTACATACATTTTTGTCTCCATTTCGCTCCGTTTTTGTCTGTTCCGGTCCATTTGGTGCGTTACGGTCCGTTTTGGTACGTTCCGGTATGTTTTGGTCCATTTTGGTACGTTCCGGTCCGTTTCGGTCAGTTTCGGTCTGTTCCAGTGTCCATTCAAGTATTCTTTTGCAATATATAACCTCCCTGAGCATTTATAATGACTGTACTCTGTCATACATATTTTCCTCCATTCCGGTCCGTTTCTGTCCGTTCCGGTGTTTCTACGCACCCACTTGAAACTAATTGAAAAATGTTCAGCTTAACCCCATGTAACATTTATTAAGCCATCTGTGTAAACTATATTATTAAATAAATAATCATTTTTATCATGAAAATTTATGTTGCTGTTCTATGAAACATGATTAATCTATTTAATAAAAAAATTGTAGACTAAATCTCCATGGCGTCATGCTATTTATGTTTTTGCATCCCACCACTGAAAATGTCTGGCAGTAACATTTAAAGATCCATGGTGTTATGCTGGACATTTTGTAATTAGTTTCAAGTGGTAACCTTTTCAGCTAATCTAGCTTAGTTTTGACTACCATTCAAACCCCACCCATGACCGCACCCACCAGGTGAGACCCGGCAGATGTACAGATCCTAGGTCGACAATTGGTGCGAGATACTTTGATACTATTTGAAATCGGTAAATTTTTCAGCTAGGCTGACCCCCCTGGGCTCACGGTCTATATTGGTGGTTCTTCAAATTTGTTTGTTATACGACTTCAAAAAGTAAGATGAATCAATAATTGTTTTCTGAAGGACAGCTATTGTCTTATATCTTTCACAACGGAATTGATAATAAAAAGTTCATATGGAAAAGATATCATTATTAAAAATAATATTAAATAGTAAATGTAAGACTGAAAACTATGAAATCATTAAACATGTTAATGAACATATAGTCATATCTCGTCACTAAGTACTGTACAGAAGAAGAAAGCCATAAGTGAATTGCAAACAACAGCTAAAAATAGAAAATTATAATATTTTAGCTAAACTACTGTCAGAATATCATGTTTTGTAAATATTTTAAGTAAACTCAAATTCAATTTATTCTCAATTTCGTGGATCTTTATCCATGTTATCCATGGGTAACCAGACTAACTGTTTAGGTCTCTCATCTATAGCTAAGCAGACTGACCATATAGGACTGTTTAGTTTGCCTACTTTTGCCTTTCTTGGATATTTCTATGTATATTACTATCTTTAGTAGTCAGCATAGTGCATACTGTGTATCTTCAGAATCCTATCATTTCAGCCATCATTTTCTTCATATGTCTTTGAATTATTGTGCATGAAACACAATTTAAATCTTAAATTCACGAAAACAAAATAATAATTTTAAATCATATTTAATCAATAAGTTTTTTTTCCTCAGTGGCCAGACTTTTTGTATCTCAGCGATGATAGTCAAGGATTCCTGCGCTTTGAAGATCTAATTGAGGAACTGTCAGAATCTACTCGATTGAAGACTTTAGTAATACCAACTTATGAGAGGCATTACGATGATAGTGTTTATGATATCAATTCGATAATTGGCATCATAGATATACTTTTGACAATATGCAAGGAATTAAGTAATTACAATGGAGTTTGCACGCTATCAAAGGGTTATTATATGACTCGCATCATTTTCGTCTTCTCTCCACAATGTGTAGATGCCGATATTCATAGAATACTCCGGAAGCATCCAACTGACATAACCGGTGTACAATTTAAAGGAAATGATTCGATTATGATGGAGAAGTTAATTGAACTCACATCAGACACTATGAAGGAAGTAGTTTTTAAAAGCCCTATAACCATGGCTCTCTTGAATTCATTGAGTAAATGTAAAGATCTAAAGCTACTTAGTCTGAGGGGTAACTTAGATGCTTCTAATATTAGAAAAGAATCTATTCCTAAAATTAGATGCGAAGTTCTTGACTTGACTGATTTCACGTATTCTCCAGTAGAAGCTAACAATCAGGTAATTGCAGATCTATTTTATTCTGACAAACTAAATGAATTACATATTCCTATGCAGTACATGACAGGTATAGAAAATATTTGGTCAATATCTCCCTCTTTATCTAAATTGACTATTGAAGTGAATCCAAATCTCAATATTCCATCATTCAAGAATTTCTGCACTAAACTATTCTGTGATCTCGATAAGGAATCTTGCTCACAATGTTTCATTTGCTTTAATCAAATTAAAAGAGAGCTTTCAGAAACTCTTGAACCTTCATTACGTCAAAATTTGAAAGAGTGTGATTTTCATATAGAAGAAGAGACATCATACAATTTGAATGTGTTTACTTATAATAAGCAGAAAATAAAGTCAGAGGGTCCTGAAAAACAAAAGTGGGAATTTCGTATGACAGGTCCTAGAGGAGATATGTTTGCGGAGTGTACCTGCTTACGATCATGAAAGTCTGATTTATTGTACCGATGATGATATGTTGTATTGATTTCTAATGTTTTCCCGATATTAGAAAAAAAAGATGGTTTTACCGATATTTATATCAACATTATTTGAAGCATCTTTCCAAACCGTTTTTTTCATATGCACAAATCTCTATCTAGCGACAGTTGCATCAATCTAGGCGATGTTGATTATAGGTTTTCCTTGATAAGCCTTTTTGACAGCAATTAGGTATTACCTGCTACTACAATGTACCTCTTTGCTAAAAAATATCGTCCTCTTTTCTAAAAAAATATCATCTTTCTAAAATATATCGACATCTTTGCTAAAAAATACCGACATTTTCCTGATTAGAAAAGCATTTCTATGATATAAATTCCACGAAAATTTATGTTAATCAAATTAGCGTCGTCAGTTGTCTTTTCAGTTTTCTGTATTTCTTATAATTTATTTGTAATTAGTCTTTCTTACAATAAAATTATTTGGAATTTTCCACGATAATGAAGTTCGATTAGATAGGAAAACTGCCAGTATTTATCTTCTACCGAAGGGTTTCGTTTTAAAGATCACAGGGATCGTAATTTCACAAGTAACACTAAATAGGACTGTATAAAGCAAATTGTAAATATCTTAGTATTAGTGAAATTAATTTTTGTAAGTAATTTCAAAGCATTGTACAAATATTCTAGGTCTATCAGTAGCAATTTTCTTTCTATTTTCAGACCTCTACCGTACTGTGTACCTGTAGCCTGTAGCCAGAAATTTCGGACTCGGAATTATAAATGTTTTTTCATTAATGGCCGTTATGAAGTTTGTTGTATCCACTAGTTCGTTGTCCTGCACATTCCGTGATAGTTTAATTACCTGGCAGGAGAGTTCAGGTGCGGCACGCCCCCCTTTATATCTATATAACTTATAAGTTTTATTTATCCCTCAGCCCGAAAGTTCAAAGACTGAAAATTCCGAGACCAAAATTTCCAGGATCCTCTGTAGACACTGGGGTAAGTTATGAATTATTGTGCAGATTAACATTTTCGATCATATAAGAGAAAATGTAAAATAAATAGTTATTTTAATAAAATAACGAATAAAATTTTCATTTTTTTTTCATATATGATTGAAAATGTTAGAATTGGCTGATTTTTCGTAACTTAACCTATGAAATTGCGATGAAAACATTCTTAAATTTACCTCTAGTTATTAATTAGACAATTAACTGTAATTTCTGTACTGTAATTTCTTTCTGTAATGTAATTTCCTGATGGCCGACTTTTTTATAAATTAACTGAAATGTGAATAAACATATTCCATAGCATCAATAATAGAATTGATTTTTAAAAGTCTTATATAATTACGCCATCTAGCGGTGATTACTTCAATATTCGTAAGTGGGTTTTTCATGGTTATTTTAAAATATTTGTCACCAAATCTGTGGCAACGCCATCTAGCGGTACCACTGAGTTTTATTTCTATACAATTTGTTATTCAGCGGTATCATTATATTAATTAAGATGCACAATGTATAGTATCTGTCCAATTAATATATGTCTATTAGTTAATGTTGAAAAATAAGATGCAATGAGGCTTTAAATTTAATTTTAGCAACAAAAAAATCGAACCAATTTGTTCATAAGGAATTATCAACCAATGTATTTAGCCCATCTGTAACCATCTAATTTGTTCAATAAATATTCAAATACACCAATGAACTTTTATTCAACTCCTTTTGATGTATATTAGTTTCATCATTTTGATGACTATAAATAATATCATGAACATATCGATAAGTAACTGTGTTAAACTTTTTTTTGAGGGAGGAATTAAAATAATTTTCAAAATAAAGCTTAGAGCTTGAAAGAAGGAATTTAAACAAATTTAAGTAGAAGTCCAGTTTAATTGAGGAAACTGAATGAACATGAGGTGAAAATGAAATGAATTATATTAAAGCGATTTCGGAAGATTATTGCAATGTTATAACTTATAAGACATATAATTCAAGGAACGTACATTATAACTATATTCTAGTGGAGTACAATTTTTAGGTCACAAGTAGGTATCATCGGGGTTTAAGTACAGGTAGAACTTCAGGTTACAGTGATATTCCTTGTTAAGATTCTAGGAACATGAAAAATAATGTTTGCTTTAGCAGAATTATCACATAACTATAGCAAGATCAATTACCTTCATTCATTAATTCGTCAAGAAGTAAGTTTCTATCAAGAGTCTTAAATTTGAGATTTTAGACAGGTAGTTTTTTAGTTCAAATAAATCGAAACGAATATTATTTAGCAGTAAGATAAATTCAAGGAAGATAGCTAAATTAGCTATTTAAAGGTGGGGAACCCCAAAAGAGGCACAGAATGCAAGAGGAAAGTAGGAAACAATCAATTAAATTTTTTAAAGATTCAAGATAGCACTTATACACAACAATGCTATTCAATTCTCCTGCTAGCGAAGCAATATAGTTATAACTAGTGTTGTGACAATATGCGTATAAAATCATAGATACTAAAAATATCATAGACGAATTGAATTAAAGAGTATTGAATGGTTCTATACCAGCGATATATAGTATTCGAGGTTCTAGGAATTTTCGACGTGGGAAAAGTCGCTGTCGGAATTTTCACCGTGAAGAAGAAATTATAGATGACGTAACTATTCAAATACCTATAAGTATTTATACAAAATATTGATGATTATAAAGTAAACCAATTTGTTAAATAAGTAATATAAGAATTTATAATTGTAAATATTAATTATAGGTGATTATGTAATATTGTATATCTGATGAAACTATGATGCCAAAAATTTATGTTAACTGTTCATATATGCAATGAATATTTTAATCAGTAATCGTATAATTTTGTGTTACTAGAGGTCGCTGTATAACATTTTGAGTGTTTTGATTGGTTGACTAAATAGTCGAAGCTAATTTCTTTGTTAAAAAAATGTTCAGTAAAGATGAATAAGATCACTAGTGATAGTCAGCTGTGTTTTGGCTAATCCTAGTCGGTTTGCGTCACTTCCTCTTAAATGTGTTAAGTGTTCCTTAGTGTTTAATATTGTGAATTTAAGATAAAGCTTTTCTAATTATTGTACTATTCTGAGTTATTGATGGTTTCAGACCTACCTAATTATTTTTTATTTATTTATTCGGTATTACATTGTACGGTTTACCTCTTGAAATCTGAATTATTGTGCATGGCACAAATATTTCAAGGTAGTACCTACACTGATAAGAATGCTACATTTAAAATATCTCTCTTGTGAGTGTATGTGATCTCTCTAAACAAAAATTCCATTCTTTTCTATTTTAGAATCCATAAAAATATTCGTTACTGCGATTCTAACGTAATATGAGGAATAAATAGGAATATAATATGTTTAGTCATATATTATTATTAATATTATTTCCATATAGTTATTAACATACATAGAAATATATATATTCAGTTACGTTATTATTTAAAAATTATTTAAATATTCCTCACGGCGAATTTTCCTAACGGCAAATTTTCCAACGGCGAAAATTCCAATGGCGAAATATCCCACGGCGAATTCTCCGGTCACCAATATTCGATACCATTTCTTTTCATTTCGTCTATGATTTTCTTAAGATCTATGATTTTAAGTGCGTATGGTCAAAACCCTAGTTATATAACTAGGCACTATAAGGAACGGAGTAAAAACTGCCACCTACTTCATGTCTTTTGACGTTGTAAAGCGACCTCTATATAACAAATTTATAATGAATCATTTTTATTTCATATTATTTTATATTTCAAATGCATATGAATTTGAATATTTCTCAATATAATTCATAATAACACTCAATCGACTAATACATAAACATATATACATACTATATAATATATAGACTTTCAATAACTAGAGAATTTGATTGATGGAATATATTTTGAATAATTTCATGATAATTTCACCCCATTCCTCCTTCACACACAGTTACAAAATAAAACAGACAGTGATGTGTCTATACAATTATAGGTACAATTTCCATACAAAACGCAGAAAAAAAATATAAAATGCAATTTCTGCGGTTATTGATATTAGTTTCATTCCCACTCTAATAAAAAACATTTAATTCCCACTCTAATAAATACATTTCATTCCCACTCTAATAAATAAATTTCATTCCCACTCTAATAAATACTTTTCATTCCCACTCCAATAAATACATTTCATTCCCACTCTAGTAAATACGTTTAATTCCCACTCTAGTAAATACGTTTCATTCCCACTCTAGTAAATACGTTTCATTCCCACTCTAGTAAATACGTTTCATTCCCACTCTAGTAAATACGTTTAATTCCCACTCTAGTAAATACGTTTAATTCCCACTCTAGTAAATACGTTTAATTCCCACTCTAGTAAATACGTTTAATTCCCACTCTAGTAAATACGTTTCATTCCCACTCTAGTAAATACGTTTCATTCCCACTCTAGTAAATACGTTTCATTCCCACTCTAGTAAATACGTTTAATTCCCACTCTAGTAAATACGTTTAATTCCCACTCTAGTAAATACGTTTAATTCCCACTCTAGTAAATACGTTTAATTCCCACTCAAGTAAATACGTTTCATTCCCACTCTAGTAAATACGATTCATTCCCACTCTAGTAAATACGATTCATTCCCACTCTAGTAAATACGTTTCATTCCCACTCTAATAAATACGATTCATTCCCACTCTAACAAATACGTTTCATTCCCACTCTAATAAATAAACTTCACTCATTGAATTTCTAACCGAATTTCAATTCCTAATTAAAATTGCATGCACTGAATTCCCAAACGGAATTCAATCAGCCACAAAAATTGCCAGCCTAACATTTCATAATGAAATTGGTAATATTATTTGTAGAGTGTAGCGACGGACTTTTGTCTCCCAGTTTTGCGCAGTTGATTCAATTAATATATGATTCGGAAGGGGCGTACTAATATGTAAATATTGATAGACAGCCTTGATTGCAAGTTTAATTAAAACAGTTCCCTGGTGTATATATGGAAGATATTGTGTACAAGTCCTTCTATGTTTGTCTATGTCAAATACCATAATGAATTTCAGTTAATTATGTACGTGTTTACTTTTTGTATTGTCAACATGCATTTTTAAATTGAATTACTAACCTGTACCTATTTATTCCTTTGTTGCTTTATTTTTTTGTGATTTATTAAACAAAATAAAATATTGTGTTTGTTCTACTTCAAATTACCTTGTAGAAATACTGATCTTTCTTGTAACCTTAATTATTTTCAATTATGCGAAAAATAAATCGTTTTCAAGAATTGCGAAATTTTGGCTTAATGTTTATAGTTCTAACTAACTCGTTCATTCACGAACTGTGAATGAACTTTTATTACTTAAGGATGTTTATAATTTATTACATTCATTCCATAAACGTAATACCGAACTATTAATATTATACTATTTAGGCAAGAGTAATTTTTTCGGTCCCATATGTTCGTTATTATTTTATGCACATATGTATGTAATTGTATACAAATTTGTAGGTATTGCATCTTCAAAGTCAGACTATTAATTGTTATGATCTTAGTTATAAAATAGGCCTAAGCTTCTTTAAATATAGAAGCAGTTTTCCTATAACAATGAAGGATTACGTACGGTACTCGATCAATCAAACAGCTCATATTTAATTAACTGTGTATTTTTTAGATTAGTGTCAATAATCAGAACCGGATTGTTAATAAATTTTATTAGCAGATAATAATTCAATCAGGTACCACTGCAGTGAAAAGAAAATGCTTAGTTATTTTGATAATAAAAATATAGATTAAATAATCACTTCAGAATGAATTAATTAAATGCAATTCCAAAAAAAAAAGGATTATTGTTTCTTATTTAGTTTCTTATTACATTTTAAAGAATACTTCTGTAATATTTTAAAATTCTATTTTATTCTATTTTATTCTATTTTATTCTATTTTATTCTATTTTATTCTATTTTATTCTATTTTATTCTATTTTATTCTATTTTATTCTATTTTATTCTATTTTATTCTATTTTATTCTATTCTATTCTATTTTATTCTATTTTATTCTATTTTATTCTATTTTATTCTATTTTATTCTATTTTATTCTATTTTATTCTATTTTATTCTATTTTATTCTATTTTATTCTATTTTATTCTATTTTATTCTATTTTATTCTATTTTATTCTATTTTATTCTATTTTATTCTATTTTATTCTATTTTATTCTATTTTATTCTATTTTATTCTATTTTATTCTATTTTATTCTATTTTATTCTATTTTATTCTATTTTATTCTATTTTATTCTATTTTATTCTATTTTATTCTATTTTATTCTATTTTATTCTATTTTATTCTATTTTATTCTATTTTATTCTATTTTATTCTATTTTATTCTATTTTATTCTATTTTATTCTATTTTATTCTATTTTATTCTATTTTATTCTATTTTATTCTATTTTATTCTATTTTATTCTATTTTATTCTATTTTATTCTATTTTATTCTATTTTATTCTATTTTATTTTATTTTATTTTATTTAATTTAATTTTATTCTATTTTGTTCTATTTTGTTCTATTTTGTTCTATTTTATTCTATTTTATTCTATTTTATTCTATTTTATTCTATTTTATTCTATTTTATTCTATTTTATTTTATTTTATTTTATTTAATTTTATTTTATTCTATTTTGTTCTATTTTGTTCTATTTTGTTCTATTTTGTTCTATTTTGTTCTATTTTGTTCTATTTTGTTCTATTTTATTCTATTTTATTCTATTTTGTTCTATTTTGTTCTATTTTGTTCTATTTTGTTCTATTTTGTTCTATTTTGTTCTATTTTGTTCTATTTTGTTCTATTTTGTTCTATTTTGTTCTATTTTGTTCTATTTTGTTCTATTTTATTCTATTTTATTCTATTTTGTTCTATTTTGTTCTATTTTGTTCTATTTTGTTCTATTTTGTTCTATTTATTCTATTATTCTATTTTATTCTATTTTATTCTATTTTATTCTATTTTATTCTATTTTATTCTATTTTATTCTATTTTATTCTATTTTATTCTATTTTATTCTATTTTATTTTATTCTATTTTATTCTATTTTATTCTATTTTATTCTATTTTATTCTATTTTATTTCTATTTTATTTTATTTTATTTTATTTTATTTTATTTTATTTTATTTTATTTTATTTTATTTTATTTTATTTTATTTTATTTTATTTTATTTTATTCTATTTTGTTCTATTTTGTTCTATTTTGTTCTATTTTGTTCTATTTTGTTCTATTTTGTTCTATTTTATTCTATTTTATTCTATTTTATTCTATTTTATTCTATTTTATTCTATTTTATTCTATTTTATTCTATTTTATTCTATTTTATTTTATTTTATTTTATTTAATTTTATTTTATTCTATTTTGTTCTATTTTGTTCTATTTTGTTCTATTTTATTCTATTTTATTCTATTTTATTCTATTTTATTCTATTTTATTCTATTTTATTCTATTTTATT
>CANNZV010003553.1:0-59949 GCA_947561585.1 Caprella mutica
GTAGAGATTAACCACTAAATTCGGTATTATATATTATCTCAATTGAATTCAGTCTCATTTATAGACTAATATTTTCATCACATCACTTATCTATCTTTTTGATGATACTCTTCTCTTTATTTATAAATATATAAGAGATGATGAAGAAACTAGTATTAGATACTGTATACGGACATCTTGCGTCGGAAAGAATACGAGCGTGTTTAGAAAAGGATAGAAGCCTTGCCTTATCGGTGTACCATTCGTGTTCTAGAATTAGGCATTTTTATAATTTCTTCTGATATGCATTCATTGAATATTTTCAAGAAATAGAAGTTAATAGCATTTAACAGAAGGTATAAGTAATAGCAAACACGAATCAATATAATAAATAATATATTCACCAAAAATAGGAAGTTAAACCAGCGTTACTAAATGAAACCTATAGAAAACAATTTCAATAATTTCCTTTAATTTTTTTAAACCGTTCAGAAAATAGAATAATCATTAAACTGATTAATTTAGTTTTTATACTATACATTTTTTGATATTTTAGTTAAAGAAAATACGTTTCTAAGATTTTAAAGGTGGGTTCAAACAAACACACAACATTTGTGTTAACTTTTCTATCACTTTCGTCTGCCTGTGATGATATTATTAGAAAATTCTCATTAATTTATTGTGATGAAATTATCTGAGGTCACACATAACTATTCGAAATTAGAAATGGTGCTGCCAGATATTTTAATTGCTAAGTTACATCCTTCTAATGTGATTATCAGAGAAATGTTGCTTGTATGTCAGCATTTTTATAGGGTAAGTTACGAATTATCGGTCAGCTCCACATCTGCGGTCATATAAAAAAACCCGGTATAATAATTATTATTTATTTTTTTATTGTTATCCATGATACCTGCAGGGATCATCTTTACTAAAATTAAATAATTATTTTTATATCTTTTTTTCTTCAATGATCGTAAATGTGGAACTGACCGATAATACGTAGCTTACCCTAAAATATTTTATATCTGGGCAGTTCGTAAGGACACGAAGGATTCAAATCTAAGATATATGAACTTCTCAATCTAAATTTTTAGATAATAGATTTAAAAAATGAGAAATTCAATTTTTTCAAAAATTAAAAATTCAAATGAAATGTAGGATCACAGAATATATGTTTTTATCCAATTTTTAATCTATAAAATACAGTTTTTAGTGATGGTCAAACTATCAAACCTTGTTTATTGGTAATACCTCTTCACCAAATATAGCATTCTATTTCAGTACCTGTAATAGCTAGTGATTTTCTAGTGATTTCCCCGACAGTTTCCCACATCCGGCAAATAGGCTCTACCTAAAGTCACGAAATGAAAATCTCAAACAATTTCATATTAGTTATTTCCTTTTCGATAGTTTAATTGTTTACTATTTCCTATTTATGACAATGGAACAATAAATAGATATTAAGTACAGTAACTGAAATTATGTAACAGATGGAAATGCATAGGTAATACATAATATTAAATAATAAGTTTAGTAAATAGTATAATTACTAAGGAGGTAAATTTGTAAATATTTTAATAACTTTCTAATTAAGGTAAAGTAACAGTTACCAGATACAAATTAAATACCGGATGAAAATAATAATAAGTTATTATTAAAGTAGTTGATGTTATTTTTCTCAATTGGTATAATAGTTACATTTTGCGTCAATGACATTTTAAAAGATGATGTAATATAAACAATGGATTTTCTGCTACAATTTTAAATGCTAATTAGCGGAAATAGTCCACACCGTCATACAATATACAGTATGATGCAATAGTGCTAAAAATATACATTCGCACTACTAATTTGCTAAAGTTTTGTTCAACAATTACCTATAATATTGTACAGCTACTATAGGGTAAATTACGAATTATTGGTCAGTTTCACATCTTCGGTCATATAAGAAAGAACAATATTATAATTATTATTTTTATTTTATTTTATTTTAATTGATATCCATGATACCTGCAGGTATCATGGATACCAATTAAAATAAAATAAAAATAATATTATTTTTTTCTTATATGATCGAAGATGTGAAACTGACCGATAATTCGTAATTTACCCCATTGTGTATTTATAATATAGTAGATATACAATATTATATATTTAATGTTTTTATATCTATAATATTGCACATCAATTATATTGTATATCCACAACATTGTATATCTACTTACTAAGTACATTGTCCCAATATTGTAACTATATTGGCAATGTTGTATCAGTATTGGGACACTGTTGCTCCAAGAAAATATGTTTCCTTTAAATGTACGTACATATCTTTAAGAGACACATTTGTTGAAGATTTAGGTTTATAGTTTTTTTTTTATCAGAGAAACTAACCATGAGGACGGATGTCAGAGTGCCAATGCAGCATCACACCTTTTCCTAGATTATGCTAGGGTCACATGTTTCTGAGTGACAACAGTGTCATGCATCCGGTCAGATGAGAGATTGTAAAGAGATAGTGAAGAGATAGAGAGAGAGAGATAGTAAAGAGAAGAGAAAAGATTATGGAGTAAAAGGAATAAAAGGATGTCCAATACCAAGTATTCGACAGTTAGGTATAATAATTAAAAGTATTCCATTATTTTCTTTATCATTTGGACTGTAGTGACTATAACTATTAGCCATCTTTAGTATTGGATGAAGAAGAACATAGAGTTGACATCTTTATTAACTAACTATGTGATAATGCATTATTATTATTACTACTTATCTAGTATTTTATTGAATTGAAATTTAAGGTAGATGGAGTTTCGATAATAATTAATTTACTTTATATTTGCTTTTAATATAAGGAGACCCTATCTACCAATAATAATTTATGAGATTCAAATGTTTGACAAATAAGAAGCAGTCAAATTAACTGGTTGGTAGTTTTAGTGTCAAACTTTCAATAAATAGTGAATTTTCCCGACTTAGTCGGCCAATGAACATTTCAATCCAAATGAAAATGCTAGGTATAATAATACTCTGTATAATAAGTGGGTATAATTACTAATATTAGACTTGCTTGCAATTTAAAGTAGTGCTTTGGAACACCAAAACAAAACAAACAAAATGGTTGGTAATTTTCTGAGAATTACAATCACTGCTCATTCTTATTTTCTCGCCTTTAGTGAAGGAGAAACAATAGTGTATTTGCACGTAGAAGCCAGATTCTATTTCTCGGAAAGGTAATGCCTTGCAACTTCAGTTCCTCTGAGCGTTACATGCAATGGCTCTAGCTATACAATTATTACGAAATAACAAAATAACGGAAAGAAGTGGCCAGGTGAAGAACTAGCACACAGTGTCAGTTTCTTTATAAGTTGAAATTATCGAAATATTTTATTTTCGTATTTCGTAGATAACGTACCTCGAAAAGAAAAAGTTAGAGAGGAAAGTGAGTCCAAGAATAATGTCACCTACTATCAGTCGGTGACAAGGCACATGGATGCATAAAAGCTATACTCCGTGAATGTAATCACTTATCAAGGAATGTGACGAAAAGAGATGCAAGCATCGGTGACTGCACTCACGGATGGAAGAGAAAAATGAAGAGGTGGTAGAAAATGAAACGTACTGGTGAAAAATAGAAATCCATATATTTCATTATTATAGCTAGCCATACATACTGCTCTCCTCTAAAAATATGAATAATGAGGATCTTTTTAAACTGATGACATTAAGATTAAGTGAATACTATAAGAAATTAATACATGGTGAGTTACATTTCTCCTTATATACCATCAATTACTTTCTCTTCGAACCTTTGTCAAGTAATATGATGTTCAAAGTTACCTACACGAAGAAAGTGATGTGAATAGTAGTTAGGTTGCAAAATCAGAGGTACTAGATGCATACTGCATAGTGATGAACTTTTAAACTCTGCACCAATATTAAGGAATATAATATGGCAACTGTGACCTGCTGAAAGAGTTATTGGCGAATTGCACCGATAGGTTGCTAGTACGAAGTCAATTTAGAACACAAACTGTACTAATTAAGTTTATAACAGTGCAGTAGAGCTCCTCTATAGTGCACTCCTGTATAGTGAATGAGTTATAGTACGTACCCCGTATAGTGAATAAATTATAGGAGTTCACTATAGAGGAGTTCACTATATAAGAGTTCACTATACAGGATTTCACTATAGAGGAGTTCACTATAGAGGAGTTCACTATATAGGATTTCACAATATAGGAGTTCACTTTAGAGGACTTCACTATAGAGGAGTTCACTATAGAGGGGTTTACTATAGAAGAGTTCACTAAAGAGGAGTTCACTATGGAGGACTTCACTATAGAGGAGTTCACTATAGAGGAGTTTACTATAGAAGAGTTCACTATAGAGGAGTTCACTATGGAAGACTTCACTATAGAAGAGTTCACTATATAGGAGTTCACTATAGAAGAGTTCACTATATAGGAGTTCACTATAGAGGAGTTCACTATAGAGGAGTTCACTATAGAGGAGTTCACTATGGAAGACTTCACTATAGAAGAGTTCACTATATAGGAGTTCACTATAGAAGAGTTCACTATATAGGAGTTCACTATAGAGGAGTTCACTATAGAGGAGTTCACTATAGAGGAGTTTACTATACAGAATTTCACTATAGACGAGTTCTACTGTATGACGGAAGAGAAGAACATTGACTTCTCTCTTCATCAAACCGGACACGCAAATCACCTGCAGATTCGAAGAATGTCCCGCATTCCATGCAAGGCGCTCCTCTTCCGGTCCAAAGCCTTAGCGGATGGGGGCCAACAGACGGGCCTGGGGCAGGGACTCGTGTGGACACTGCCGAGTCATCTTTGGAAAATATATTGTTTGGAGTCATTTTTACAAGTGACATTTCATTATTTTAGCTCTGAATTTAAGGTGTGTGTGCCTGTATAGGTTATAATTGTATATTGTGTTTAAGGTGGTAAACCAATGATGAAAGTAAATAAATGATGGAAGTAAATAAATGATGAAAGTAAATAAATGATGAATGTAAATAAATGATGAAAGTAAATAAATGATGAAAGTAAATAAATGATGAATGTAAATAAATGATGAAAGTAAATAAATGATGAAAGTAAATAAATGATGAAAGTAAATAAATGATGAAAGTAAATAAATGATTTAAGTAAATAAATGATGAAAGTAAATAAATGATGAATGTAAATAAATGATGAAAGTAAATAAATGATGAAAGTAAATAAATGATGAAAGTAAATAAATGATGAAAGTAAATAAATGATTTAAGTGAATAAATGATGAAATTAAATAGTGAATAATGCTTAATGTAAATAAATGATGAAATTAAATAGTGAATGATGCTGAATGTAAATAAATGATGAAAGTAAATAAATGATGAAAGTAAATAGTGAATGATGCTGAATGTAAATAAATGATGAAAGTAAATAAATGATGAAAGTAAATAAATGATGAAAGTAAATAGTGAATGATGCTGAATGTAAATAAATGATGAAATTAAACAATTCAGAATTGTACTGATAATAGTTTGTTAACTTGAAAAAATAATTAGATATCATTTAGTTATTCCACAAACACTAATCCACCAAATACCCCTCATTTTAACAGTGTCCGATAGGCATTATGTACATACATGCATAGTCTGGCACATATACCTGTTTGGGTAAAGCTTACTTACCTTCTTATAATAAGCTACATCATCTATTCGTCAGTGTACAGCTGGTGGTTAAACCTGTCAGGTGGCAGATGGGAAGGTGGAACTGACAGGTGGTATATGGTAACAATCTGACTGAAGCAAGCATTAATTTATGGGGATTTGTTTTATTTATATTATATATTAATTCAGTTGATTTAATTACTTTTTATATTGGTAAGAAGCTGTAAATAAATACTTGTGCATATTTTTCTGCTTTTCTATTACATCTATTTTAACTTCCTAGATATATTATTTTATAAAAAAAGATTTTAAATAATAATAGTACGCTGGTAAGTTTTTTAAAATAATATTATCAAAATTTGGTTGAATAAACAAGATTTGAATCAATATAAAATAAAAACAATTTCCCATTGCCCAGTATACATTTATAACTTAATTTATTCCTATTTTAACATTAGGAGCGGTTGTAAATCTTTGTAATACTTTAATTACAATTAAGTTAATCTATTCAGTGCATATCCTCAGTGCGACTCTTTTCAGCATAAGTCAGTGTAGCCTGAGGTCACACCCCAGGCTGCATATCATCCAAAGAATAATTAGCTACACCTTATATCGTATCCTGCGCACTAACTATGCAATCCGGGTACTTATCGCGCATGCAGATGAGTTCGAAATAATGACTATCTTCTAAAACATCGTACGTTTAATGTCTAGACTTGAAATAATATATTTTCGTTATCTTCCTTGAAAAAATCTCTGAGTTTCAATTTAAAATGTTTATTCAATTTTCCTATATATAATTATTTATGTAATAGAAGCAGACGATATTCAAGACATGTCTGAATAGAATAATTTTTTGTTGATTTAGCATAATCCCTATTTTCATTATTTAATTACAATAAATGATGTTTATACGAAATACCATGAGCATTTTATAAATACCCTAACAAATTCCGTAATTATTATATTTAACAATTTGTTTATTATTTAATATATATATGTAAATATATTATTTATGTTATTTTATAAGTAATATTACTTCTTAAAATGCCTTCGCCACAGACAATTTTATTCACTGTAAGAACCCTATCAATAGTTGAGTTATAAAATGAATAGATAAATCATATTAAATGGTAAATATCAAGTATTATACAAATATCCTATTTAGATAATGTAAACTGTCAGAAAATTTGATTATATATCTTGCTCTTTGTATTTGATAATATATATTCAATCTATTCGTATTGTAATACCATTACTATATTTACAAGCAATACTTTGAAGTTATTATACATATATTTCTACCTGTTAATTGCCTGGGACTTCCAGGTTCACCTGTACAGGTATATTAGCTATGTTGATTACAAGGA
Source organism: Caprella mutica (assembly GCA_947561585.1). Lineage (NCBI taxonomy): Eukaryota > Metazoa > Arthropoda > Malacostraca > Amphipoda > Caprellidae > Caprella > Caprella mutica. Next base: position 7,027 of record CANNZV010003553.1, read on the forward strand.
ATAGCAGGAATATTTTACCTGGCATTAATGGTTCTAATTATTTAAGTTATTTTGCTAAGAAGCTTATTAATGCTTCCTTTATAAATATTAATAAGGATATAATTAAATAAGATACTTTTTAATAGATCATCTTGTCACATGGTATGGTAATACTTTTTAATTGTATTTTATAATATAATATTAATTATTAATATTGCAAATTGTGATATTAAAGAAAATACATGATGAATATATTATCATATATCTTATAGGGTAGGTTCCGAATTATCGGTCAGTACTACATCTTCGGTCATATAAGAAAAAAACTATCTAAAAATTATCATTATTACACAGTGCTATCTAATACTTCTGCAAACCTGGAGTATTAGATAGCACTGTGTAATAATAGTCATTTTTATACTGTTTTTTCTTATATGTCCGAAGATGTAGTACTGACCGATAATATGGAACTTACCCTAGGTATATCTCTTATATATATAACATCATATATTGATCTTATCTCATATTTATATTGTTTTATCTTATTGATTATATTATCTTTTATATCATATTATGTAGATCCATTTGACTTATTTTTAATATTTGATTTATTTAAAAAAAAATCATTTTAAATTTTCATTATTTTGGCTCAATTTAAATGACGGTTTCTAACTGGGTTCTTTTTTTTTTTACTAATGCTTAATGCATTAAAACTACATTTCTAATTATGTCTGTTAATTCAAAAAGTATTTATATCCCAATTGATATCTAACCTATGGATCCGTAGTTATGAAAAAAAAAACCATACTGATTATTAAATTTTGTTATTCGTGAATATGAATATAAGAAGCAAGAGCAATTAATTTTTGTAAAGGAATATTGCTAAAATGTTCATATTTCACTATACGGGCTTTTCAATTTCTGTCTTCCGTTTAAAGTAATCATAAATAAATAAACTTTTCTAGGTAAATTTTTTTTAGTAAATAATATCATAAAAGTAATTCGTAATTTCTGAATAAGACGGTGTACGAAAATTGAAATTCATGATTTAAATTATGACTTTAATGAAATTAATGAGCGATTTATTCATACAGTTCATTAAATTATACGTAATTTATATATAGATATGTTCCATTTTGTTATTTTAAATCATGTGATCATTACTGTTAGGGCGTAGAAATCTCCTATGTTTTATTTTATTTATTTATTTAAGCTTACAAAATATATACAAATTAAAAATAAAAGTACACAATTAAATAGAGAATACAAATTAGATGCAGCTCAGATTTCGGCAAAGTTAAAACTTGTGAAACCTATTTAAAAAGCAATGAACAGTAGAAACCTCCTATGGTGTTTTAAATGGAGATTAAGAAAAATATTATCCTGTTTTTTTAAGTAGATTATAATTTATATTAAATTAGATATAAAATAATCACTAAAATGCAAATTATTCGAGAAAAGAAAGAAAATAGAAAAATGAAAAATGTTGTGATTAAATTTGTGAAGAAATTCGATTAATTCTTCATTTAAAGCTGGTATATTTGTGGCAGATTGATATAGGAAATGAATATATGAAACGGTACTTTAGAGTATATAAGGTATACCAATTGATATATACGTAAATAAAACATATATTAATAAAATAAATAATTTATTAATGCTTACATGCTTAATTATTATACTGATATAAAAAGCGCGGGAAAATTGATAGTGAGTAGTCATATAGTTTACATTTACATTTAAATTTAAAAGTCCAGGTAGTTATTTGTCTCGAGGTATACTACATTGTAATGGTTTCTAAACAGAGCATGGTTTATAAAATGGTTAGCTATTTATGATTAAAGAATTACCTTTAAATATAGAGATAATTACAGTTATCGTGCTATGTAACTTTTTATCAATACCAATATATAATTTAAAATTCTTACGTGTGAGTTACTTTTATTCATGTTATAAACACGATTTTGTTTTATCGCCTTCTTTTGTATGAAAGAGAATAATGGGATAGAAATAAAAGAGAAGTTAGAGGTATTTAATCAGATATATTCACATACTGTGCAGAGTGTAGTGTGCAGAGTGAAGTGTGCAGAGTGTAGTGTGCAGAGTGTAGTGTGCAGAGTGTACTGTGCAGAGTGTAGTGTGCAGAGTGAAGTGTGCAGAGTGTAGTGTGCAGAGTGTAGTGTGCAGAGTGTAGTGTGCAGAGTGTAGTGTGCAGAGTGAAGTGTGCAGAGTGTAGTGTGCAGAGTGAAGTGTGCAGAGAGTAGTGTGCAGAGTGTAGTGTGCAGAGTGTAGTGTGCAGAGTGTAGTGTGCAGAGTGTAGTGTGCAGAGTGTAGTGTGCAGAGTGAAGTGTGCATAGTGTAGTGTGCAGAGTGTAGTGTGCAGAGTGAAAGAGTGTGCAGATTCTAGTGTGCAGAGTGAAAGAGTGTGCAGAGTGAAGTGTGCAGAGTGTACTGTGCAGAGTGTAGTGTGCAGATTCTAGTGTGCAGAGTGAAAGAGTGTGCAGAGTCTAGTGTGCAGAGTGTACTGTGCAGAGTGTAGTGTGCAGATTCTAGTGTGCAGAGTGAAAGAGTGTGCAGAGTCTAGTGTGCAGTAGTTCATAACTTTTCTCTGTTCAATGTAGGTAACACATACAGGATTTCCTATCGAGTCTCTTATTTGCAAGTATTTCCACCACTTACCATATTTCTAGGGGTTAATAAGCAGTTAATAAGCAGTTAATAAGCAGTTAATAAGCAGTTAATAAGCAGTTAATAAGCAGTTAATAAGCAGTTAATACAATCATCGCAATGGAAAATAGAACTTAGGTTCTAAAAGACAGTACTCTGTTACATATAACACTGAAAAAAAATTGCGAGTCAGCCTGACTCATCGCTTGAGTCAAGGCTGCAAAACTCAAAATTTGAGTCTTTTTTTCTTGATTGACTCTACCTGAGTCAATCTGACTATGAATTAGGAGTCAATATGACTCTGGTTTTTGAATAAGGTATTAGGATGAGTCAAGTTGACTCGTATTTACTGTTAATTCAATGACTGCAAATATATCTCATATATCTCATATATCTCATATATCCAAAAATAAAAAAAGTATCCAAGAAGGAAAATTCTAGTGGTCTCATTAGAAGATTAATTTCCCCTATAGATTTTCTATTGCCCCACAGTCATTTTATCACTGGGTACATGTCAATCAGTGCAGTTTTCCATGGATCTTTTTGATGATAAAACTAGTCATTCATCAAATTGAATATAGTGTTATAACGTGTTACAAATAATAATGATAATTAACTATAAACTAAATCCAACATTCATTTTCACTAAGATCTAGTGTATTGCCCGTTAAAAATAACAGGTTCTCAATAATATCAATAAATTCTACAGAATAATTTACCTGTTAGTTATTAATTGAAAAATGGTGATGATATTACAGTATACTCTATGTAGACGGTAGTTAATTCATCTTGGTTGAAATAAATAGTATATAAATCACTACAGAATCTCAATTATGAGTAATTAGATATGCATTTAATTAAACAAACTTACAAAATCACCTCCGTTGTCTGTAAAAAAATTAGTGTGACGGAATTTTTTTAATAATTATAGCTTTATATTTGAAGTAATTCCGAATAATTCTTTATATAAAAACCAAGGCTTTTCAATAAATAAAATCTTCATACGAAAGCCCTAATGAATGACGAAACCGCGCTTTTATTTCACCCGGGCCTGCCGGATATAACTAATGATATAAAACTGAATAGAATAAAACACGTTGCACTATTTTTTATTGATATTTATACGATACATAAACAGATCATAGACAATTAAAGTCACGAAGATTCTGCAACTTAAATAAATTAGTGTTTAAAGTATGCATCTATATTTCCACCAGAACGGACGGACCTCTCAGGCCCGTTGGTCATTCCAGGGTTAGGGTCCCACCCCTCCACAGACAATAGTTACAGTCCTTACAAGGCAGTGCAGACGGTTGGTTGTTTGTCCACAAGAGGGATATGAGAACTTTAGAATATAGTCTGTGCAATAATAAGATGTAAGAACTATAGAATATAGTCTGTGCAATAATAAGATGTAAGAACTATAGAATATAGTCTGTGCAATAATAAGATGTAAGAACTATAGAATATAGTCTGTGCAATAATAAGATGAAAGAACTATAGAATATAGTCTGTGCAATAATAAGATGTAAGAACTATAGAATATAGTCTCTGCAATAATAAGATGTAAGAACTATAGAATATAGTCTGTGCAATAATAAGATATGAGAACTATATAGAATATAGTCTGTGCAATAATAAGATGTAAGAACTATAGAATATAGTCTCTGCAATAATAGGATGTAAGAACTATAGAATATAGTATGTGCAATGATAAATTAGAGGAGAATTGTACTAAGAATTATCATGGAGATTCATTGACAAGATTTATTAGTGTTCCTGAGAAACAGTTTTAGATGTTGAATGATTAGGAACAATTGAAAATAACAGCGTTCGATGGATAGTCATTTCTTATCAATATACACCAATCAATTTGAATGGAAAAGTGTGTTTATTTCCCCTTTGCGGAAATGCACGCATCAGTCAATATTTACTATATAGTTTATGAAGGTTTGAATGTAGCAATGATCATTTAATTTAAATATACGATTATCATTTTGTCTATTAACTGACTCTGATCCATAAATCAGCTGGACAGATTTTGACAAAACTAGAGTATGTGATCTACTAAAGGATTGTTGGGCTTTTTTATTTCAGGTTCATTGAAGAAAAGACTTTTATCAATTCATAATATCCTGGAGTATCTTGAGAAAAAGGGTATGGTGGGTCCAACAAAGATTAAAAGAGGACCCCACTTAATCTTCTATACGGACCCACAATAAGTTTCTTTCTGGGTACCTGGATTCTTGTTTACTCTACGTATACAATGATGGCGTAAAAAAATATTAATTCGAATTCCTTCTTTCTATATTATCTATTTTTGTACTCAATGCACCGAAAGCAAATCATGAATTTAGCACAATGAATTAAATTTAAAAGTTAAGCTGTCACGAATGCTGATTATTATTTCCATGAAATTTGTTCTCCGGCATCAATTGTATATAAACTCTGTATCCAAATTTGCTAGTGTAATGCTGGCCTTACCCTATCATTTCCACCTGACAGGTACGCTTGAACAGTCGTGCCTGTCAGGTAAAGGCTGGCTTAACAGTAGCTCCACAATCTCAATATTAGTTCTACACAAATAATTCCTGTTCAGCCCAATTTTCGACTCAATGTATTTGGTGATAATTATTTTTACTCCATGCAGCATGATTCTTGCTCTGATTTTTCAAATTTACCATATTCAGAATTTTTTCTTCGTGCAAAATGGAGCACATTCGTCAGTCAAGAACTATCAAACAGTGACTGAATGATGAGTTTCCAAAACAGGTGGATTGGAAGAGGTTCAGATGACATGAATTTGTAGCTTCAAGATTTCTTTCTCTAATTAAGGCCCGTTTACACGCTACGATAAATAGGAGCGGTTTATTGAGCACAGAGATCGCAACAATTTATCAGATGATTGAGACAGTGTTCACCCGCAACGATTTTTACTCCAATATCTTTATTTTTCACTAGCCGTCATGGACGAAACTTTATGAAGGTCTGCATTTGGAATGTGTTTAGCAATATATATTGAGTTAGATTGCAACGATTTATTGGAACCCTGTTTACACGTTCAAACTTATCGTTACGATTCGTATAAATTTGAGCCTGCTAGCACCAATCACACAATCCAATTCCAACTCCAATAAATCGCTACGGTCACCTGTTTTCACGTACTGATAAATTGCAACAACCTCTTCATTACGATAAATCGCTTCAATTTATCGTAGCGTGTAAACAGGCCTTAAGATTCACCATCAGTAAATATTATCTTATTCAATCAAGGGAGGATATCAATGAGTTGAAGAACAGAATCCGTCAATCAACCTTGTGAATGCAGCATAAGCCTTCGGTTTAAACCCATTGTCTAAATTTAGCCATCCAAAACAATGGCTGTCAACCTGAAATATTAAATAAAATATAAAGTTTTGATTTTTTTTTAAATCCAATAAAATTTTGGTTACAAATTAGTGTCCAAGTTTAACATCTCTAAAGTTCAGGATAATTTCTTACCACTTATTTGAAAGTTTTTATTCTTGTTTTCTAGCTAGCATTTGTCGTTTGGTGTTGAATCGAAAATATGCCCCTATCAATTCCGTATTCCCTTTGCGAATTAAACATCTATGATACGCTTCTTTGTATTGAAATGTTACAAAGTCATTTTGAATTTCATATTCACCTAATGTTTGTTTTCAATTTAATTTTTCCTAATTTAAAGTTATGCTTTTCATCATTAAAAATATTTCAAATCTTAAAAACATAAAATTGAATTAAAATCCTAGTAGTTAGTTTATAAATTTGCTAAATAAAAAATTGAATTCATATTTCAATTGGTCACTCAATTATCGCAAATAAAAATTATTTTAAGGTAAAATATAAAGTCATGTAATGTTTAAATTCACTATAAATGAAAAATAATTTTCCAGAAATATGTTCAAATTTTTTGTACCGAAATACTGTACATTAAATAAGTTTTAAATGGAATATTTGTATGGTATAATAGTACAGTTATCGCTATGACTTTATCTGTAATTAACAGATGGGAGAAAAGGTGTCCCCAAAATAGTGGGTCAGTGGATAAAGAGGGTATAAATATGAAAATGGCATTAAATAGTATGTTTATTCATTGTCAGTACAATTGTGTAAGAAGTATGATAGAAAATAAAGTATTTAGGAAAGTAAATTGTTTATCGTAGCACCCATCTACTATTATGAACTATATAGTACTAAAATTTACTATTTGAAAATTCCTTAAGAAAAAAATCGTTAAAATATTTCTCGAATTTAACTCTAGTCTCTAATACTTTATTTCAATAGAACTATCAGTGCAAATAAGTACAATATAGTTATTGTTGACTTATTGTATGCTTTACAAATAGGAGCTAGAGCCATTGTAAAGAATAACGAAAAAGCAAGCGTCTTTTCTCGGAGTACAGAAACTGACCATAGCAAGTGCAGTAATAAAGCAAGGCAGGAATTTCTAAAAGCTGGAATTTTTAGGTTCTGAAAAAGTGAGAACTGTAAAAAAGCTTAAAAAGAATGAATGGATCTAGGAATGTTAATATGGGAACAGGTTCACTGCAGAGTATATTGGGAAATTGAAAAATAAGATGTAATATTAAACGGTATCTATTATTTAAAAGTAAAAAAATGAGAATAGAAATATTACTTTTTATTCATTATTCATAAATAGAAAATAAAGTTGTAATAAATTGTCTATCACTATTACCTTGTTTATTACTTTATTTATAAATCCCAATAAAATAATAAAATAATAGAAACCTAATGACTGTAGTTATTAGGCCTGTATACTTATACAGAAACAGTACCAACTGTAAAGGCCTGTACAGTATACAGTCTCCAACTGTAGGGTAAGTTCCCAATCATCGGTCGGTTCCACATTTTCGGTCATATAAGAAAAAACGATATAATAATGAAAATTAAATAAAAAATTAATAAAAAAATTTATATGACCGAAGATGTGTAACTGACCGATAATTCGTAACTTACCCTGGCACAAATGTTCATAAAATTGTAGTACCACCCATCTGTGCACGCCTTTTTCATATTGTACATATCACATATAGAAGTGTTCTCTTACATCAATCATAATATTCAAACATTGATATTCAATTGGATATAGGGTAAGTTCCGAGTTATCGAACGGTTACACATTTTCGAACACGCAATAATATAATTATTATTATAGGAACGAAGTAAATAATAATTGGATGTTATTTTCTTGCGTGTTCGAATATGTGGAACCGTCCAATAACTCGGAACTTATCCTTCTTTAGATGACTGTACATAGTAATAAGTACCCCAATATAAAGAGTGGTGAACCGCAATGGCTCGGGTTAACCATCCCTTAGAAGTATCGGTTTCAATTCCCTTTAATTTTAATGGTATATAGATTTAAGTGTTCTTTTTAATGTGTTTTTTTAAGTTAAAGTTACATAGGAATTAACTAGTTTCGAAATTTCGTATTGATCGTTTGAAAAATTTAATTGTACAATAAATAACAAATGATAAGATATTTTTCAATCGAATTACATATAATATATCTCTCTAACAATTTTAACTAATAATTATTCAAAATTAATTTGAAATAAGCATCGTCCTATACTATCACTATTTATAAGACTATACTTCAGCTACATAGTAACCTATCACATCTGCTTTCTATATATTTTCTTCCCTGTGCAAGATTTCAGTGTTGATAGAGGATTGCAGTGAATAACTGACACAAAAGAAGGTGGGAAAATTTCCCACCGAAGAGAGGGGGGAAATAACGATGCATGATTTCAAGGGTGTTAAGACTTAGTGTTACGACTCTAAGTGTTATGGCAGTTAGACACTATACAGTTTCATGATGATAATATATATCTTATAAAGAGCAGGGTAATTAAAAAAATAAACCAAAATAGAAACAATAAACCAATGTAAACACAATGATAGCAATGTAAACACAATGATAGTAATGTTAACACAGTGATAGTAATGTTAACACAGTGATAGTAATGTTAACACAGTGATAGCAATGTTAACACAGTGATAGCAATGTTAACACAGTGATAGCAATATTAACACAGTGAATGCAAAGTTAACACAGTGATAGCAATGTTAACACAATGATAGCAATGTAAACACAATGATAGCAATGTAAACACAATGATAGTAATGTTAACACAGTGATAGTAATGTTAACACAGTGATAGCAATGTTAACACAGTGATAGCAATGTTAACACAGTGATAGTAATGTTAACACAGTGATAGCAATGTTAACACAGTGATAGCAATGTTAACACAGTGATAGCAATGTTAACACAGTGATAGCAATATTAACACAGTGATAGCAATGTTAACACAGTGATAGCAATATTAACACAGTGAATGCAAAGTTAACACAGTGATAGCAATGTTAACACAGTGATAGCAATGTTAACACAGTGATAGTAATATTAACACAGTGATAGCAATGTTAACACAGTGATAGTAATATTAACACAGTGATAGCAATGTTAACACAGTGATAGCAATGTTAACACAGTGATAGTAATATTAACACAGTGATAGCAATGTTAAGACAGTGATAGCAATGTTAACACAGTGATAGCAATGTTAACACAGTGATAGCAATGTTAACACAGTGATAGCAATGTTAACACAGTGATAGCAATGTTAACACAGTGATAGCAATGTTAACACAGTGATAGCAATGTTAACACAGTGATAGCAATGTTAACACAGCGATAGCAATGTTAACACAGTGATAGCAATGTTGACACAGCGATAGCAATGTTAAGACAGTGATAGCAATGTTAACACAGCGATAGCAATGTTAACACAGTGATAGCAATGTTGACACAGTGATAGCAATGTTAAGACAGTGATAGCAATGTTAACACAGTGGTAGCAATGTTAACACAGTGATAGCAATGTTAACACAGTGATAGCAATGTTAACACAGTGATAGCAATGTTAACACAGTGATAGCAATGTTAACACAATGATAGCAATGTTAACACAGTGATAGCAATGTTAACACAGTGATAGCAATGTTAAGACAGTGATAGCAATGTTAACACAGTGATAGCAATGTTAAGACAGTGATAGCAATGTTAACACAGTGATAGCAATGTTAACACAGTGATAGCAATGTTAACACAGTGATAGCAATGTTAACACAGTGATAGCAATGTTAACACAGTGATAGCCATGTTAACACAGTGATAGCAATGTTAACACAGTGATAGCAATGTTAACACAGTGATAGCAATGTTAACACAGTGATAGCATTGTTAACACAGTGATAGCAATGTTAACACAGTGATAGCAATGTTAACACAGTGATAGCAATGTTAACACAGTGATAGCAATGTTAACACAGTGATAGCATTGTTAACACAGTGATAGCAATGTTAACACAATGATAGCAATGTTAACACAGTGATAGCAATGTTAACACAGTGATAGCAATGTTAACACAGTGATAGCAATGTTAACACAGTGATAGCAATGTTAACACAGTGATAGCAATGTTAACACAGTGATAGCAATGTTAACACAGTGATAGCAATGTTAACACAGTGATAGCAATGTTAACACAGTGATAGCAATGTTAACACAGTGATAGCAATGTTAACACAGTGATAGCAATGTTAACACAGTGATAGCAATGTTAACACAGTGATAGCAATGTTAACACAGTGATAGCAATGTTAACACAGTGATAACAATGTTAACACAGTGATAGCAATGTTAACACAGTGATAGCAATGTTAACACAGTGATAGCAATGTTAACACAGTGATAGCAATGTTAACACAGTGATAGCCATGTTAACACAGTGATAGCAATGTTAACACAGTGATAGCAATGTTAACACAGTGATAGCAATGTTTACACAGTGATAGCAATGATAACACAGTGATAGCAATGTTAACACAGTGATAGCAATGTTAACACAGTGATAGCAATGTTAACACAGTGATAGCAATGTTAACACAGTGATAGCAATGTTAACACAGTGATAGCAATGTTAACACAGTGATAGCAATGTTAACACAGTGATAGCAATGTTAACACAGTGATAGCAATGTTAACACAGTGATAGCAATGTTAACACAGTGATAGCAATGTTAACACAGTGATAGCAATGTTAACACAGTGATAGCAATGTTAACACAGTGATAGCAATGTTAACACAGTGATAGCAATGTTAACACAGTGATAGCAATGTTAACAAAGTGATAGCAATGTTAACACAGTGATAGCAATGTTAACACAGTGATAGCAATGTTAACACAGTGATAGCAATGTTAACAAAGTGATAGCAATGTTAACACAGTGATAGCAATGTTAACACAGTGATAGCAATGTTAACACAGTGATAGCAATGTTAACACAGTGATAGCAATGTTAACACAGTGATAGCAATGTTAAGACAGTGATAGCAATGTTAACACAGTGATAGCAATGTTAACAAAGTGATAGCAATGTTAACACAGTGATAGCAATGTTAACACAGTGATAGCAATGTTAACACAGTGATAGCAATGTTAACACAGTGATAGCAATGTTAAGACAGTGATAGCAATGTTAACACAGTGATAGCAATGTTAAGACAGTGATAGCAATGTTAACACAGTGATAGCAATGTTAACACAGTGATAGAAATGTTAACACAGTGATAGCAATGTTAACACAGTGATAGCAATGTTAACACAGTGATAGCAATGTTAGCACAGTGATAGAAATGTTAACACAGTGATAGCAATGTTAACACAGTGATAGCAATGTTAACACAGTGATAGCAATGTTAACACAGTGATAGCAATGTTAACACAGTGATAGCAATGTTAACACAGTGATAGCAATGTTAACACAGTGATAGCAATGTTAACACAGTGATAGCAATGTTAACACAGTGATAGCAATGTTAACACAGTGATAGCAATGTTAACACAGTGATAGCAATGTTAACACAGTGATAGTAATGTTAACACAGTGATAGTAATGTTAGCACAGTGATGGCAATGTTAACACAGTGATAGCAATGTTAACACAGTGACAGCAATGTTAACACAATGATAGCAATGTTAACACAATGATAGCAATGTTAACACAGTGATAGCAATGTTAACACAGTGATAGCAATGTTATCACAGTGATAGCAATGTTATCACAGTGATAGCAATGTTAACACAGTGATAGCAATGTTAACACAGTGATAGCAATGTTGACACAGTGATAGCAATGTTAACACAGTGACAGCAATGTTAACTCAGTGATAGCAATGTTAACACAGTGATAGCAATGTTGACACAGTGATAGCAATGTTAACACAGTGACAGCAATGTTAACTCAGTGATAGCAATGTTAACACAATGATAGCAATGTTAAGACAGTGATAGCAATGTTAACACAGTGATAGCAATGTTAACACAGTGATAGCAATGTTAACACAGTGATAGCAATGTTAACACAGTGATAGCAATGTTAACACAGTGATAGCAATGTTAACACAGTGATAGCAATGTTAACACAGTGATAGCAATGTTAACACAGTGATAGCAATGTTAACACAGTGATAGCCATGTTAACACAGTGATAGCAATGTTAAGACAGTGATAGCAATGTTAACAAAGTGATAGCAATGTTAACACAGTGATAGCAATGTTAACACAGTGATAGCAATGTTAACACAGTGATAGCAATGTTAACACAGTGATAGCAATGTTAAGACAGTGATAGCAATGTTAAGACAGTGATAGCAATGTTAACACAGTGATAGCAATGTTAACACAGTGATAGCAATGTTAACACAGTGATAGCAATGTTAACACAGTGATAGCAATGTTATCACAGTGATAGCAATGTTAACACAGTGATAGCAATGTTAACACAGTGATAGCAATGTTAACACAGTGATAGCAATGTTAACACAGTGACAGCAATGTTAACACAATGATATAATGTTAAGACAGTGATAGCAATGTTAACACAGTGATAGCAATGTTAACACAATGATAGCAATGTTAACACAGTGATAGCAATGTTATCACAGTGATAGCAATGTTAACACAGTGATAGCAATGTTAACACAGTGATAGCAATGTTAACACAGTGATAGCAATGTTAACACAGTGATAGCAATGTTAACACAGTGATAGCAATGTTAACACAGTGATAGCAATGTTAACACAGTGATAGCAATGTTAACACAGTGATAGCAATGTTAACACAGTGATAGCAATGTTAACACAGTGATAGCAATGTTAACACAGTGATAGCAATGTTAACACAGTGATAGCAATGTTAACACAGTGATAGCAATGTTAACACAGTGATAGCAATGTTAACACAGTGATAGCAATGTTAACACAGTGATAGCAATGTTAACACAGTGATAGCAATGTTAACACAATGATAGCAATGTTAACACAGTGATAGCAATGTTAACACAGTGATAGCAATGTTAACACAGTGATAGCAATGTTAACACAGTGATAGCAATGTTAAGACAGTGATAGCAATGTTAAGACATTGATAGCAATGTTAACACAGTGATAGCAATGTTAACACAGTGATAGCAATGTTAACACAGTGATAGCAATATTAACACAGTGATAGCAATGTTAACACAGTGATAGCAATGTTAACACAGTGATAGCAATGTTAACACAGTGATAGCAATGTTAACACAGTGATAGCAATGTTAACACAGTGATAGCCATGTTAACACAGTGATAGCCATGTTAACACGGTGATAGCAATGTTAACACAGTGATTGCAATGTTAACACAGTGATAGCAATGTTAACACAGTGATAGCAATGTTAACACAGTGATAGCAATGTTAACACAGTGATAGCAATGTTAACACAGTGATAGCCATGTTAACACAGTGATAGCAATGTTAACACAGTGATAGCAATGTTAACACAGTGATAGCAATGTTAGCACAGTGATAGCAATGTTAACACAGTGATAACAATGTTAACACAGTGATAGCAATGTTAACACAGTGATAGCAATGTTAACACAGTGATAGCAATGTTAACACAGTGATAGCAATGTTAACACAGTGATAGCAATGTTAACACAGTGATAGCAATGTTAAGACAGTGATAGCAATGTTAAGACAGTGATAGCAATGTTAAGACAGTGATAGCAATGTTAAGACAGTGATAGCAATGTTAACACAGTGATAGCAATGTTAACACAGTGATAGCAATGTTAAGACAGTGATAGCAATGTTAAGACAGTGATAGCAATGTTAAGACAGTGATAGCAATGTTAACACAGTGATAGCAATGTTAACACAGTGATAGCAATGTTTACACAGTGATAGCAATGATAACACAGTGATAGCAATGTTAACACAGTGATAGCAATGTTAACACAGTGATAGCAATGTTAACACAGTGATAGCAATGTTAACACAGTGATAGCAATGTTAACACAGTGATAGCAATGTTAACACAGTGATAGCAATGTTAACACAGTGATAGCAATGTTAACACAGTGATAGCAATGTTAACACAGTGATAGCAATGTTAACACAGTGATAGCAATGTTAACACAGTGATAGCAATGTTAACACAGTGATAGCAATGTTAACACAGTGATAGCAATGTTAACACAGTGATAGCAATGTTAACACAGTGATAGCAATGTTAACACAGTGATAGCAATGTTAACACAGTGATAGTAATGTTAACACAGTGATAGCAATGTTAGCACAGTGATGGCAATGTTAACACAGTGATAGCAATGTTAACACAGTGACAGCAATGTTAACACAATGATAGCAATGTTAACACAATGATAGCAATGTTAACACAGTGATATCAATGTTAACACAGTGATAGCAATGTTATCACAGTGATAGCAATGTTAACACAATGATAGCAATGTTAACACAGTGATAGCAATGTTAACACAGTGATAGCAATGTTAACACAATGATAGCAATGTTAACACAATGATAGCAATGTTAACACAGTGATAGCAATGTTAACACAGTGATAGCAATGTTAACACAATCATAGCAATGTTAACACAGTGATAGCAATGTTAACACAGTGATAGCAATGTTAACACAGTGATATCAATGTTAACACAGTGATAGCAATGTTAACACAGTGATAGCAATGTTAACACAGTGATAGCAATGTTAACACAATGATAGCAATGTTAACACAATGATAGCAATGTTAACACAGTGATAGCAATGTTAACACAGTGATAGCAATGTTAACACAATGATAGCAATGTTAACACAGTGATAGCAATGTTAACACAGTGATAGCAATGTTAACACAGTGATAGCAATGTTAACACAGTGATAGCAATGTTAACACAGTGACAGCAATGTTAACTCAGTGATAGCAATGTTAACACAATGATAGCAATGTTAAGACAGTGATAGCAATGTTAACACAGTGATAGCAATGTTATCACAGTGATAGCAATGTTAACACAGTGATAGCAATGTTAACACAGTGATAGCAATGTTAACACAGTGAAAGCAATGATAACATAGTGATAGCAATGTTAAGACAGTGATAGCAATGATAACACAGTGATAGCAATGATAACACAGTGATAGCAATGTTAAGACAGTGATAGCAATGATAACACAGTGATAGCAATGATAACACAGTGATAGCAATGTTAACACAGTGAAAGCAATGATAACACAATGAATAGAACGCCAGCTGCACATAAATCTATTAGACATAAAATAGTGTTTCAGATTTCTTAACATCTGTTGAAATTTACTTTCCTCCATGAATATTTAGTGTGTGGTGAACCTTTGCAGAGTGGATACATGAATTGAAGAAAACATATATACAATGGTGAAACGAAATCTTGTAAAATTCAGAATAGTGTGTATAACGATTGCAATCCTCACTATCAGTTTTTCAATTTATGATAAGGGAGAGAGAGAAATAACGACCACACGAAACCCTATACATGCCCTTGATATCCATTTAAAAGACTTCGTTATGACCAAACTAAAGCCTCCAGGTACCAAACCTGAAAGAGGGTGTTCAAAATCGAGGGACAAAATTGTGAAGCAGTTTCGTTCATTGACTAGACAATACATTGACAATTCTACAAATAAGTTCGATGCCATCGAAGGATGTACTTTGCCCCGTGGCATAGAGGTAAGCACGTAGAGATAATGAAACAGCGCAAGCAACACTATTCTTCCAATTGAATTTACCACTGTGTTTTAAAAATTTGACATAGAAGAACATTAATTTATTATTCTAATTTCATGCGATCGAATTCATGGCTCATTCATTCGATGAAATAAAGGTAAGACTCCGCTACTGTATTTTAATTTAATTTTCTTAGATTTCACTGTAGATAGAAAGGAAGGTAGGTACCATGTGTTACATATTTGTAATTGTAACTCAACCAACTGAGCAAGTGCCATAATTTCATAAAATTGCAGCTTGTTCACAAATTCGAAAAAAAAAATTTGTAACAGTTGATCCATGAACACAAAATTTGTTTTAAATATTACTACTATAACTTTTTTATAACTAAATATTTTTTTAAAATTTCCATAAATGGTTTGTGTCAATAAGGGCAATGGAAAATTTTATGAGCATTAATATAGCCTTTGTATTTCCAATCCTCAAGGTTTAACCTTTTATGATCTAATGTGATATGGTATTAGTCCTCTTCGAAATGATGCATCTGGTGAGGTTTGTTTGAGCTATCTTTGATACACCACCTGTCAAACACATATGTGTAGTCTCTCTTATATTGAAGCACATGTGTATGTTTCCTTTAGCTGGGCACAATTTACTTATATTTTAAGTTTTTGGAAAAAACTATAAAAATATCATTTTGCTTTTCTCAATGTTTCACATACTTTTTTTACCCATATATTACAAGAATATCACAAAAAAATTCGTTTTACATACAATTAATTTTGGGGCCTAAAGTGTTATATTTTTACTCGAAAAATATTATATCAATATTTCTCGACTATTAACATTCTTCAAGTTGATAGTCTAAATTTCCATTGCTCTCGCCTAATCACTGAATTGTTGACCAATTCTGGAATTAATTATTTACCAATTGTACACGTATAACAATTCATTCATCTGAAATATGAATATATCCGGAAATATTTTTTTGATTTCAATGTAGTTCTTAGTACCGCCACTGGAAAATATACAGCGCCACTGTATCATCACGTGTTTATTTGAACGGTGTAGGGACAACTACGATGCGGACAACTGCCTTGCGGAAAACTGTCATGCGGACAACTGCCATACGGACAACTGCCATGCGGACAACTGCGATGCGGACAACTGCCTTGCGGACAACTGCAATGCGGACAACTACCTTGCGGACAACTGTCATACGGACAACTGCCTTGCGGACAACTGCCTTGCGGACAACTGCCATGCGGACAACTGCCATGCGGACAACTGCCTGGCGGACCACTGTCATGCGGACAACTGCCATACGGACAATTACCATGCGGACAATTGCCCTGCGAGCAACTGCCATGTGGACAACTGCCATGCAGAAAACTGCCATGCGGACAACTGTCATTCGGACAACTGCCATGCGGACAACTGCCATGCGGGCAACTGCCATGCGGACAATTGACAAGCGGACAACTGCCATACGGACAACTGCGATACGGACAACTGCGATGCGGACAACTGCCTTGCGGACAACTGCAATGCGGACAACTGTCTTGCAGACAACTGCAATGCGGACAACTGCCAAGCGGACAGCTGTCATACGGACAACTGCCATACGGAAAACTGCCATGCGGACAATTGCCATGCGGGCAACTGCCATGATGACAACTGCCATGCAGAAAACTGCCATGCGGACAACTGCCATGAGGACAACTGCCATGCGTACAACTGCTATTCGGACAAGTACCATGCGGGCAACTGCCATGCGGACAATTGCCATGAGGACAACTGCCTTGCGTACAACTGCCATTCGAACAACTACCTTGCGGAAAACTGCCTTGAGAACAACTGGCATGCGGGCAATTGCCTTACGGACAACTACCATAGTGGACAAGTACCATGCGAATATTAGCCATGCGGACAACTGCCTTGCGCACAACTTTTTTCCGGACAACTGTCATGTGGATAACTGCCATGTGAACTACTGATTTCCGGAAAACTGCCATGTGGACAACTGCCATGCAGATAACTGCCAAGCGGACAACTGCCTTGCGGAAAACTGCCATGTGGACTACTGACTTCCGGACAACTGCCATGTGGACAACTGTCATGCAGATAACTTCCAAGCGGATAACTGCCTTGTGGGCAATCGCCATGCGGACAACTGCCATGCGGACAACTGCAATGCGGGCAACTGCCATGCGGACAACTGCAATGCGATAAACTGCCATGCGGACAACTGCAATGCAATGCGATAAACTGCCATGCGGACAACTGCAATGCTACACATCGTGCACGGACAATTCGCCCACAGACATTTCATCCACTGACATTTCGTACAAAGGACATATCGTCCACGGACAATTCGTCCACGAAATGCTTTATTTTGTATTATATTTTTAATGTGTATGTAGTTTGTTTTATAAGTTATTTATATATATATTCTGCAATATGAATGAAGAAAATACCCTTTGTTTATGGTAAATAAAAAATGTATGATATTTGCAATAATTCTTATTGTAATCTTTTTCTCCTGCTCCTGCAGGCAGGCAACAGTAAAATAAAAAAAACTTAATAGTTTTTAACTTTTTTCTAATGATATTCATTCAAGCCCCGCTTTTATTACACCCCGGTCTTATGAAATCTGTACCATTTCAAGGCATGTGTCTAAGTTATAACAGAACATAAACTTAGACGTATTATTGTGGTGTTTATCGCACGGCAACTGCAATAAACATCAATAGTATTATTCAGATTAGGTTATCAGAAGCAATATTGGTTCATACTAAGTTTTATAGATGATTTTTTAACAGTAACAACATAAAACACATAGGTACGTGATATATGTATAATTTGATATAATATACTATTAAACAAGTGATTGATAATGAAATGTGATATTAAATAATTTAACTATTCATTGGTACTTTTTAGTGTTATGTTTAATTATTTAAATGCAGAAATAAAACCACATATATTATTTACATCAATTGGAATTATTTTTTCTTACGTATCCAAACATATTTTTCTTTAGTACCCTGTAATTTTAGTTCCATAGTTTAGATACTCATATCTCATTATTTAATGCAAAATATTAAACGAGGTAAATAACTTAAAGATACAGTCAACCCGTTTAGCATATCTAATTTTATAACTGTAATCAATAGATAATTTTTTCTTAGGAATTCATATGAAATGGTTCGGTATAAATCACTATAATAATATTATGTATTTTCACCTGGCTAATAATATAATAGTGAAAAATAATATAAAATATATCCCATATACACTTTAAAATACAAAATAAAGCAAATCGTGGACGAAGTGTCCGTTGGACTAAATGTCCGTGGACGAAATGTCCGTGTACGAAATGTCCTAGACCCGCTATACATATATTATTATTTTGTTTTAGAAGATTCGTAATACGCTCGTAACTTTCATGGATTGACACAGGGAAAGTATGTTTTTATTTTAGCCTAAAAATTTAGTATAAAATTGTTAATTGTATAGTCCGAAATTGTGAATGAAGAAGCATAGAACATAATATTGAAGTAATACAAAATTCCTTTCTTTGTTAAGATAAAATTTTTTCACATTTCACCCATAAATTATCAAATGGTTGACAAGAAGGATAAAATCTATATATAGATGTAAAACTTTCTTTTCAAAAATTTAAAAATACAAAAAATTGTACAAACATAAGCTTTACAGGTTAGAATTACCAGTCCATCTTATTATTTAAGAGTTGCTGTTACGCGACACTGGTTATATATGATTTAATTAAAATTTAGATTTGATATTAGAATAATAACAAATTTAATAAAAGATATATCAGTAATAATTTTTCAAATATTTTGACACTTTTCAAATATTTATCAGATTTTTGATGAGTGGGAACTGGTAACAAAGAAACGATAGAAAAACCAATTTAAATTTCAAAGGGACCGGGAAAAGTGTTCTTTGTAAGAAATTTTTTAACATAAAATATGATAATTACTACTTCAGTTTCAATGAAAAATTATGAAATAATAAAATGCAAAATCAACCTCACTGGAAATTTTAACCTGTTTTATTTTTTTAATGTTTGAAAAGAAAGTTTTGGATCTATACATTTTAACCTTTTTGTCAACCATTTGATTATGTAAGGGTCTTAATTGGTTTGATGTGAGATAAAATGATTTAACTAAGATATAAATTAAGTTCACTTCAATTTTTAATTTTTATTTCAACCATTAATATCAATTTTCATAGTTCTTTATTCACAATTTTGGACTAAATGATTAACATGATCATACTTAATTTTTAGGTTAATCACATAAAATCTATGGAAGATTAAGTTTACAATCACACCCAAAATAAAATTATAATATATTGCATGGCAGTTGTCCGCATAGCAGCTGAACGCGTTGTAGCTGTCCGCTTGGCAGTTGTCCGCATGGCAGTTGTCCACTTGGCCATTGTACGCATGGCAGTTGTCCGCATGGCAGTTGTCCGCATGGCAGTTGTCCGCTTGGCCGTTGTCCGCATTGCAGTTGTCCGCATGACAGTTGTCCGCTTGGCCGTTGTCCGCATGGCAGTTGTCCGCATGACAGTTGTCCGCATGGCCGTTGTCCGCATGGCAGTTGTCCTAGAGCCTATTTGAACAGCTAATTAATTCTATGTAACTTAATATAATTTCAATGCAAGAAAGCTTCTAAAATCTTTATAATGCATTTTTATACGTGACCGAAATATTCGTTCACGGAATATTCGAAAATGATACACTTACCTAAACTGAATTAGCTATTTCAATCAACATCAAATCTTGTTTAAAATTAATCTAAACCAACTTAAAATGTATAAGGCTTGAGTGGCTTATAATTATAAATTATTCCAAAATATTCTTTCAGGACGATGAAAGGTTTCATGTGATGATGAAAAGAGTGAAGTCTGCACGAGAAGCATGCCAAGAAAACCCACCAACAGAACTTATGGCACCTCTAGATCCTAATAGATTCTATCAAGACAAAACCCATCATGTGATAGTGTGTAAAAACGCAAAGGTAGAACAAAAATGATTCAAATTTACTTCCTTATTTTGTATTATGTGACTAATCAGTTGAACTTTATTTAACCAGGCAGCTTCGACTGCCCTCTACAATTATCTAAATGTTCTTCAAATGTTCACTGTGGTGGATGTCTACTCGAAGATCCTAAAAAGTATAAGAAACCACACTCTGCTCAAACAATACTACTACCCTCCAGTAGATAAAAGACATCTTACACTGACTGACAGAAAGACGGATCTAGCATTTCCAGTGGTTCGCCATCCTTTCCAACGGTGAGTTTGGTTATGAAGATATTTGACATAATAAGTGTTTACTATATGATAATATCGTTCTAGACCTTTCTGCAAAGTATCAAAGCACGAAAAATACACTTTGGTTAACGTGTAAATACTGGATAAACTAATGTATTTTAATATTCTTTAAAAAAATATCTACCTCGGCTTAGAACGATATCAGCACCCTCTACTTATGACCACCATATAGAAAAGGTGGTGTATAGAAAACTGCCAGGCGAAAAACTGGTGAATCGGAATACTGCCAGGTCGAATACTGTCATTCACTTACTGGTAATTTAAGGACTTAAGTCACAAATAACATTTAAATTCATAAAAAAAAACGGCGTTCGGTCTTCATTAAGGAAATAAAGGTGACAATCATTATTACTTAGTATGCAAAACAAAAATAGTAATTGATTAAATGTAGAAAAATTTATTAGAAAAATATACAGTGTGTCCGCAAAAAATGTATCCACTGCCATCGAATATATTTATAAGCAATATTTACAATTCATTAATATTAATCTACGTATCTATGGTACCAACATATTATGCATATTATCGTGGAATGATGAATAATGCAGATTCAAGGCAGTGGATATATTTTTTGCGGACACACTGTGTAAATACACTGTTATATAGATAATACAGAAATAAATCAAATACATACAATATGGAAATTAAAATTGAAATCTTTCCTAGAAAATACAAAGAGAAAAACAAAGAAATAATTGTAATAGGGACAGAGTACAATTTCTTTATTTACATTACGCATCTTTACATTATCAGATCATAACGAGCCTACAGTGTCTAATTTTTTTTATAATTTGAGAAATGAACAAGTCTCCATGTTTTAATATACTCATTATAAAACAACTTCGATCGATGTCTGTGCAATATGAATATATACAATATGATGTACAATGTAAAACCAACCCGGAAGCCGGCGGTAAATTGCTCGAAAAACAATTGCTCGAAACTACTATGAATTTTAAATTATAATATTAGTGTCATCTGTACTTCCGTAAATTATTAGTTTTCTTTAAATTTGTGGTAAGCCCATAGACTCATAGAGTCTATGGGCTTACCACAAATTAAAAGAAAACTAATGATTTACATATCATATAGTATATAATATTATTACTAGTTGTGCAGCGACTGCAGGACGCTTAAAACCTTATTTTGTTTCAGTCATAGAGTTATGATAACCTATTCTAGAGAGAGGAAGTATTGCAGCGATTGCAGGACGCTATAGGAAGACTGTGTAAAACGTTATTTTGTTTCAGTTTTATCATTTCTCTATTGAACTGACTCCAGATTGCCAGTTACGTGAAGACAAAATAAGGATTTGAGCGTCCCGCAAGACGCGATATTATTTTAGACACTGACTCACCACTTGGCTAAGCCAGCAAGCGGTGAGCCAGTGGCCAAATTTATATCGCATCTTGCAGGTCGGTTAAATCCTCATTTTGGAGTCACTTAACTGGCAATCTGGCGTCAGTTCAATGGAGAAATGATATAACTGAAACAAAATAAGGTTTCCAACGTCCTGCAATCGCTGCAATACTACCTCTCTCTAGTGTAGTTTAACACAACTCTATGTGAGCCAGTGGCCAAAATAATATCGTGTCTTGAAGGATGGTTAATTCTTTATTTTGAGGTCACGTGACTGGCAATCTGGTGTCAGTTCCATGGGATAATGTAGGATACAATAACATATCGGGTATTGTAATCAGCTGATCGAATCTTGTTTGACGTGACCATCGGGTGACTGGAAATGGCGACTCTGACCACACTTTGAAACATGGGAAAACCTACCTAAACTTAGTCACTTCTAGATTTAATTGTTTTCTTATCAATTACTAACGAGGCATTGGTTAAATTGTATTTCCATTATTTTTTTTCTTAATTATTATTCATAGGAACTAAAATTTAGCAGTTAACTAGCACTAGTTTTGGCTCCTAGGTAGCATATGTTCAAGACCCTATTATTCATAGATAAGTTAAAGAAATTAACAATAAAAACACAGCTGAATTATTTTTATATATTCAACTTTGAGGTTCAATCGCCATTTTCGCTTTTCTTTTGCACGAAACCCTTATAAAATGACTTTAAACTTATGAGCTGCACGGTCACAAACAAGGAATGTGTTGTTGTGCTGACGTCATATTTTTGCGTCATCTACTAGTTACTATACCCGTTATGTTCTTGTATCCTGGGGTAATGATATAACTGAAACAAAATAGTGTTTTACCCCGTTGTGCTAACCATCCTGCAAACCTCTCTGTCGTACGCATATCAAAACTCTATGATTTCTTTATAAAAGTGTGATGCAACTCTAAATGTAGATTCCAATATAATTCTATAATAATCTCATTAACAAACTTTATTCACCATTTTTCATTCAGTGTTTTTGATGAAGTGTGAGTCATTCTTCTATGAAGATACAAATGTGCCCTTTAGATTTAAGTACCTTTCGAAATTAAGGTTTCACTAATTTTATGAATTTACATATCTGTTTGTCATTTTGCAGAGCTTTGTCTTGCTACATGAACAAAGTGGTTCGAACAAATTCATACAAGAAAAGAAAGCATAACTTATACAAACGAATAGTGGAGTTTTCTGCCATGACTACAACCGAAGCTGGAAAGATTATGGACGAAATAATGCCAGAAAATCAAAGGAAGTCTCTCAAATGTATTCGACCCATCAAGAGCCGCGAGAGGTTGACCTTAGATAGAGATCTGAAAAAACCTACATTTAGAGGGTTTGTCTTGGCGACTGCAGAGATGATTTTCAAGTGCAAAACTAACTTGCAGTGCATGTTTTCTACCATCGATGCACACTACTTACCACAAAGTGTGAAGTGCAGTCCCTGTAACATGAACTACGATCTCATAGTCAAGGTTTTTATAATGATTAAGGTTGTGACAATATGCGTTTAAAGTCATAGATCTTAAAAATATCATAGACGAAATGAAATGGGGTTGAATACTATATACCGCTGGTTTCAAACGATTTAATAGTCTTTAATTCAATCCGTCTATAATATTTTCAGGATCTATGATTTAAATGCATATTGTCACAACCCTAGTTATGATATATGTCGATACTTGAAATTTGTACTACCATTTTGATTTGATATAATAATGTAATTCAAGAATCAGCTATTTATCTTGAAAGAGTAGCAGAATTACTGCAGATTGTGTAATTAATTATATACAATCATTATAAAAATACTAATTAAATCTACAAACCGAATTGTAAAACAAAACAAAATAAACTTACCAACAAACTAAAAACTACACACAGAGTTAGTATTGCCATAATGTTTGAACTTTGAAGCATATTTTAATTTAATGCCAATCTACGAACGCACTGCAGTCTTAAAATCGAAACGACCAATATGGACACATACGGAAATCAAAGCTAAAAATATGACAGTAGACTGTGTAAGTCTGTTAAAAAAAGTGACTCTCTACTGATAAATGGTTTATACCTTATAATAACCCAAAATACTAAATTTTCATTCGGCGGGGAAAAGTCCATGCGGAAAAATGCCCGGTGGGGAATAGTCCAGGCGGGGAGAAGTCCAGAAGGGAAAAGTCCTAGTGCCAGTTGTAACATCGTCAAGGAATGCATCAACGATTGAAACCATTCCATTAATAAGTAGATGATGGGGACTCGTAGAGCGCATACCTTTGCCGCCATTTATAAATGACATTGACCATCCAATAATCCTTAGGTTATAAATGACCTTGACCTTTGACCTGTTCGCTCTCATAATATAATAAACTTAATAAACCAATCGTCCCACCAAATTTCAGGCAATTTGGTTGACATACTTTTTGAGTTATTGAGTTACAAATTATCTTGACCTTGATCTTTGACCTTTGACCATATCGCTTCCAAAATCTAATCAAACAGTTCTTGGATAGTGAACAATCGTCCCACCAAATATCAGGCAACTTGGGTCAAAACTTTTTCAGTTATTGAGTTATAAATAACGTAAACCAAAACGCTCCCAAAATCGTACCAGACTGTTCCTGGATATTGATCCATCATCTCACCAAATTTCAGGCAATTTGGGTGAACATTTTTTATTAATTATACTAGTAACAAGATAACAAATAAATAACACAACCTTCCGGATTCTGAGAAAGTAATGACAGCGAAGAAGTTTCGATGATTTTCATTTGTCCATACTCCGTCATTTTTTCGATGTGGTTCTTATGGAGGCAAAAGAACTTCTCGTCAGTACAAACGTTTCCATCGACAATGTTTGATGGTTGCTGCAGAATCTACTAACAAGACTGTTTACTCTGTGCATTGTGGACATCTGTTGATGATTCAACTGAAGTGGAATGGTGAAAAAAGAAAATGAAGTTCATATCTGTCGATCCTCCACAACGTGGTTTTGGTGTGTTAAATCTGCTGGAGGTTTCTTCAGAGAAACTCTTTACCTCCTGAATTATGGCTTTTGTTATTTTTGGTTTTGTTTTCATTTGGATGGAACCAGTCTCATTGAAAAGATCAAAAATTCTTGTGAATACTTGGTAAGATTTAGCCGTCCTTCCAGTGATCTTGGAGTAAAGCATGAATTCTAGATGTACTGTTGAAGGAGAAGATGCTTTTGGCAAACTGTAGGACGGTCCATTTTTTCTGAAGTTCAGAAAACATTTTTCATGTTGAAAATTGTTAAATATTAATACGAATTGTTATAGGGTGAAAAACAACCCACTCTTTATGAACAAGATGACGTACACATAATAGGTATGATGGATTCAATAATAAATATTCAGGTGAAAGTATTAAACAGGAGAAAAATTTATTATGTATACTTTTATTCACATCAGATTAATTAACAGCTTCAATTAACCAATTACCAATTATAGTTTTATAAAACTATAATTGGAAAACAAAACTAAGCGTGTCCGCTCTTTTTCTTCAGCATCAGATTAGTGTTTCGTACAACTTTTGGCACATAGAGTATAAAAGCTTCAAAAACTTGAAAACCAAATGTTATACGAATATCAGATTAACATCAGTTCTACAATACAGTTCGGGTCAAAAGTGTGTGCAATTTACTAAAATCGGTATTTTTTGCCAAAAATATTAATTTCATTCTGATTTTCTTATGGAATGGTGATCTTCAGAGTAAATCATTATTCCTCTGTGAAAAACTCGAATAAATGGGCTTCCAAAATAACATTAATTAATGAAATTGACTTAATAAAACGGCCCATAATTACTTGTAAAACGTCTAATTACGAATAAAAAGATGCCAAAAATTGTTTAATATTACACACAAATGGTATTTGAAACATTGTACAGGTTTATAATATATTTTATAGTAGTTATATGAACAGAAATGCATCAAAAATTTAGACTGTATCATTTTAATTAGAGTCTTAATATTTAATTAGTTTTACACATTATTTTATCACCTCAACCAATCATTTATCAACAGAAGATGTCAATTTTTGCATTTCTAAAGGCGTTATTTTAAGAATAAACTTCCAAAAACCATTGCCAGAGCTCTTGTTCGCTCGTATGTTGGCCTATATTCGCATAAACCTTTCTCTTGGTGGTGGACCACAGATTCTGTTTGGGGTTAATGTCAGGATTCTGTGCGAGCAAACCCATGAGCTTCTTGCCAGTGATGCCTTATTCTACGAGCCAACCTTTAGTGTAATGAAAAGCATGACTTGGAGCTTTATCCTGCTAAAAAATAATATTCATTTGGATGTCATTGGATAAAGAATTCAACCAAGAGAGAAAATTGTCTCTCAATAATGCACATTAGTTCTTAGAGCTCATTTTGAGATTATCAGGCACAAGAATAGGTCCAACCAATGTGTTACCAATAATTCCAGACCATAATATAATGTTACCACCTTCTGGTGCCGATTCAAACGCAGACATGGACTTGCCTCCTTCACGAACCACTCTCAGTTCTAACCGTAAGGGTCGTTGAGGGTGAATCTGGTCTCGTGGGTTCAAATTACAGTTCAGAAATAAGTTTTGTTGCCCCTGAGAGCCTTTTCTGACCATTGAGTAGGCTCAGAGGAGGCATACTGTCGGTGCACTCAGAAATCGAATCCTCTGATTCGTCATCTTTTTCAGGATTCGATTTCTGGCTTTTTTAGACACGTGGGTAACTCCAGCTTGATCAAAAAATTTCTTCTAGGATCCGTGAGGACTCTTTGATAAAGATCTCCTAATCTTTCTTAAATTTTTGCTTGTAGTCATCATTGGTCGTCCGCCTTCATGTTTTTCCTGTCCAATTTATCTTCAACGGCAAGTTTTTTGTCCGTACGATGATCACGTTTGATGGTTTTGCTCTCTTCTACCGTACTTTTATTATCGTTAAGTAGGATGATAATCTGATCATTTTGCACTTTGTTTTAGCATCTTTCCTTGCGGCATTTTCGTTGCACTGTAACCCTCTGCGAACAATTTTGACCCACCCGGCATCGCTGATTTTTATGTTAAAGTAGAGTGGTACCCAAGGACACAAATTTCAGTAGTCAAAAATTGATTATATAATATATGTCCTTTATTACCTGTTTAAGTAAGCCAAATTTCAGTTTACTATGATGAATTGTTCCAGATTTCGAAAAATCGTTGCTGCTAGCTCTTTCGGTTCGCACTGTATTATATAATAAAATTATTTTTGAGAGGACCATTAATATTTAATATTCAATCCACCTGAGGAATAATTATCTAATCATTGCTTTTCAATTTCCAGACAGAGACCTTTCGACAGGATTTAGTCTTCATCGAAAAACTTATGGACTTGCCCCCAATCCACAACCTTTACTTGGACTTCATGACAACCGAAAAAGTATTAAAGATGAACGCCAAAGCGAAAAGAGGAACAACAGAAATACTATTCAATGTCTCCATTATGGATAAATCATTCTCTGAGTACATGAAAGAACTTTCCAAAACTGAATTGGATTGGTTGTACACTGCCTATTTTCCAGATTTTCTGTCCTTTAGCTATGATCCGTGTGAGGGTTTAGAAACGCAAGAATGAATATCACGCAAAAAATGATGGCGTAGCTTATTAGATACGATTGGCAGTAACTACCAGAATAAATAAATAGCACTTTAATCTACTGTTATTGATAGTCCAATGAAATTAATCATTTCTATATGTAGAATGTAGATGTCATATTTTCCATGTTTACCTTTTGTTTTACCTGTGAAGTAATATGAGATTTATAGGTCGATAGCAATTACTTAGATGAAGGCTTTAATTTTTGTCCCATATCACAGCTATAACAAGTATTATTGACTTTTATATAATTAAGGGGTAGTGATATCTGATAGCAATAACCATTTATGTCTTTATTACAGTACAGAAAACAGTAGATCTCCTCTACTATAGCTAACTCTTCTACAGTGAATGTAGACTCGTAGAGTCCTGAGTAAGGAATGTACCCCGAATAATGAACAATTTTTTCTTTAGTCTGCCATGGATGACCATCAGTCATAGAAAACTAGTTGCCATTTTATAGGAGACTAAAGGATATTAGTTTACTATACGGGATAGTTCTCTTACTCAGGACTCTACATTCACTATAGAAGATTCCACTATAGTAGAGTTCTACTGTACTACACTTTTATATGATAAAAGTATATTAATTCACTATACCATATGTAATGTGACAATCTCTTGAAAAACAGTGAACAGAAACCTTTTCCAGTTGGGGTCTTCAGTGAAAAATCATCATTGTTATATAGAGCTTTTCTGTTTATTGTAGAGAACTGATTTATGAAGTTTTGTCTGCTGGTGTACCTCAATATGTGATTGCCCATTTGAGTTCCATAATGTTTTGAATAACTAGAATAAAATCTTAATAATACCCGTAGTAAATTTGGGTGGTTCTGACATTTTCATGTTTTATTAATATTGTTCAGCTTGCCGTTTATAATATATACTATCATTCTATTTATACTGTTTGAAAGCTTAATTGAAGTAGTTTATATTTCTTACAGTCTTGTCACTCTTGCATATGCACAAGCACATGTTTCGTGCAACTTACCGAATTGCGTAATCTCGAGAGTGCGCTGCGCGATTTTAACCCTGGAACGCACGGAGTGCCTCAGAGGTTTGAAATATTGATGTATAATTTAAAAACTACTTGACTTTAGTTGCTGACACTCCGTGACTTTCATTGTATATGACACATTTATGTGTCGAATAAATATCAGTGAAAATAATGCAACATATTTTGAAATATTTAGTTTTGTATCATTTTTGATGAGGTGGGCCTCTGGATCCCGGGTGAAGTACTACCGCTGATGTGTCACATTTTGCGTCACACTAGAACATCACTTACAGGAATATTAGTTATTTTTAGTGTGAGTCAATATGTGACGCAACAGCACATGTATTTCACCAAAGTTCCAGATTTTTCCATAATGCTAAAATGTTATAAAACTAAATCTAAACAAAATATGTTGCATTATTATTAATGACTTCATATATATACGTCTTAGACTTTTAAAGCCCGAATTTCCAGCAACTCAAGTCAATTTTTAAGAATGTAAATATATATTCCAATCATAGCGGACCTCTCAGAGATTGCAGTATTCGTTAAATGGCGTAAAACACACATATTCAACCTAGATTTAAAACTTTCTGATAAACTAGAATATATTCTAGATAGTACACCATGTGACTTGTTTATTCCACAGACAATGAATACCAATATTTCAAAGGAAAATGTTAACTGCACTTATATACCTTGAATTCGTGTTACTGAATAAAATAATTTGAAATGAAAGTGTGTTTTGTGTGACAATCATAGAATCTAAATGTGAAAATATTACTGGTCGTTCGAAGGTGCGGGTGAAATCCAAATAAAGATAAAGTTAAAATCTAGGTGACACCTGGCAATAACAACTATCTTAAAAATAAAGAACTAAGTATATGCATGTTGAAATTTAATATATGGCTCTTACGTAAGTTCTTAATTATCGGTCAGTTCAACATTTTCGGACACGTAATAAAATAATATATTAAAATTATTATTTTCTTACCTGTCTGAAAATGTTGAACTGACCGATAATTAAGAACTTACCCTAGTTCCATTATGAATTAAGGTAACACTAGTTTGTGTTACTCACTAGCTATACGCGTTGTTTAATATATTAGGATATAACACAATAGTCATTTCTATTTTTTCCACTAAAGGGATTCAGAGGCTTAGAGTCAAGCTGCGTCTGCTATCAATCAGAATTTCAGAATTACGGGGAGAGCATTAGTATAAACTCATAGTATGTTCATACTTTCATATTACTAACTATGGCTAATTCAGACGTGAGTCCAATCTAAAGAAGATTACCATCATAAATACACATCTGAAAAGATCTTAGGTATGAGTAACATAGAAACAATTTCCTCGTACGAATAACATTGTAACATTTCTCTGATAACATTAGGTGACATTAGGTTTACGAGAAAAATAAGCACATCTACCATATGGGTCAACTTTATGCAGTTCTTGAAGGATTTTTACTAAAATATATATATACATTATAATCAATAGTTTGTTTTTCAATAAGAACATTACAAACCGATATGCAATTGATTAAATAATAAATACATTAGCCAATACACCTTAAAATATTTGCTAATTAAACTAATTCAATCGTGTAGTTCTTGTTTTAAAACAATAAATTAAGATAAAACTATACCTCGTTTTGCCATTACAAACCGCAATTGAATGCATCTGTTTATCACACACATGGGTATTACGCACATCAATTAATCACATATTTTTCCTCATTTAAACTCTTGATGAGGCGATTTATGTGATTGACTAAAAATCTGCGGTAAAAGCTATTCAATTTATAGAAATAGAAAGATATATAATTATATCAATTATATTGTATTTTATTATAGTGTTAACAAGGAATGGTGATTAATAATTTTAGACGATAACGAGGTGTCTTAACTGATAAGGAGGTGAGTTAACTGATAATGAGGTGAGTTAACTGATAAAGAGGTGAATTAACTGATAAAGAGGTGAATTAACTGATAAAGAGGTGAGTTAACTGATAAAGAGGTGAGTTAACTGATAAAGAGGTGAGTTAACTGATAAAGAGGTGAGTTAACTGATAAAGAGGTGAGTTAACTGATAAATTACTAACTATTTTTACAAATACTAATAAAAAAGTAGAACCATAGTGACAGTATTAATAGTTATTATGATTACTTCGTTTATAATGAATCATTTAGACAAAATGACTAACCATATGATAATATAACAAATAAATTACATTTAGATGATCTTCCAAATAATTATTCTTCTAAACCTCTGAAATATTACTCAAAACCACAGCAATGGCCTACAGACGTTACATTTCCCACCTGTTCTCTTGCAGTGACTGGTTAGAGGGGTCCCTAGGGGGTCCCTAGAGGGCCCCTAGGGGCAGGTTAACAAGTTACGTTTAGGCGAGTGAGTATAAGTCTACGGTAGTCTCTATTCCCAGTTGAGTCGTTAAAGAGTTATCTTTAGAACAGTTTACCATCAGATGAAAATATAATGATAAAAAATACGACTACATGAATCTACTCTTCATAAATCTACTCCACACAAATCTATTCCACATAAATCTACTCCACATAAATCTATTCTACATAAATTCTACTCTACATAACTATGCTGTACTATCAAAGAAAAGAGTTACCGCAAGATGTTCAAATCACAGTTTTCTAATTTCTTATAATTTTCAAGTCTTAAAATTTGCCATCGTGTACCACACCAATTATGAAATATCTACAAACATTAATGAAGTCTATATTTAGAAATGTGAAATTAGTAAACTTTTCTTTGACTGTTCATCAGTTTACTGTACATCACTTTACTGTACATCACTTTACTGTACATCACTTTACTGTTCATCACTTTACTGTTCATCACTTTACTGTACATCACTTTACTGTTCATCACTTTACTGTACATCACTTTACTGTACATCACTTTACTGTTCATCACTTTACTGTACATCACTTTACTGTTCATCACTTCACTGTACATCACTTTACTGTTCATCACTTTACTGTATCACTCTACTGTACATCACTCTACTGTTCTCTACGGTACATCACTTTACTGTACATCACTTTACTGTTCATCACTTTACTGTACATCACTTTACTGTACATCACTTTACTGTACATCACTTTACTGTACATCACTTTACTGTACATTACTTTACATATTAGCTTTATTCTGTACTTCTCACTACAAAGTAAATAAACATTCAACTCCCCAAAGAAACACTCTATGTTTTATTATATCAACTATTATCTTTGCCAGCCTTTTCCTACCTAAATTATTAGTGCTTTTCTGCCTGGTGATGCAAGCTAGAGTTAATATTTTCATTATAGCCCAAATGAATAAATAATGGAAAAGAGTGAATAGTGATTAGCCAATAAGTGGGCTTTACATAAGTATCGTGACGTCATTAAGTTATTTAACTAGTCTGTGATTGGTGCAATCATTAGATGCTTTACCCTGATTGGTGGGTGCTTGTGCCTGGGTATTGTAATGGGTTGGCCCCGTTTCCCCCGATATGGTACAGCCTAATGGGCCGCATGTGGGTGTTAGTCTTCATTACCAAGTCGGGACAAGGAGTTACGCCCCGAAAATACCTGGAAAATAAACACAAGACGTGAGATTGAATGGCACAGATAGGAGAGTGTACTAGCCCTTAAAATATAAGACAAATTGTGATAAAATGTTATATAAGAATTATAGGTAGGAAATCAAATAGTGACTTTTGCTTTCATTGTGCAGCACTTACAATATGTTAAAGGATGCTTAATTAATTGTATAGGTAATAATTTCAATTGCTAATTCTATAGTATATTTTGGAATGAATAGATGTGTATATATTTATAGATATATGCTAAATATATAATGAAATGTTATTTTTCAGTGAGTTGATAATTTCTTTTGAGTTATACAAGTTCTTCATTTTCAAGCGATAATTAAAACTTTACGTTAAATGTTTCGAAGAGCTTTCGAATGGTAAGATGTCTCTTCATCTTCAGGAGCAGGTCAAAGGTCAAGGTCATTTTTAACTCAAGGATTATTTGATGGTCCGATAATGGCAGCGGTGAAGGTATGCGCTCTACGAGTGCCCGTCATCTAGTCATACATATTAAATATCATTTAAGCCAACTGTTCTGTTAAACTTTATTTTGATATTTTTTGACTTCATTTCAATAGTTTTAATTTACGAATTATCGGACTGTTTCACATTTTCGGTCATAAAATAAAAAGTATAAAATATAATATCTTGACTCGTTATTTTAATTAATATTTTTCCTTTTTTGATCGATCTGTTCAATAATTCGGAATTTATCCAATTCTAAATTTTATGAGGGAATTTAGATGTTTTTTCAAATCGGTTGTACTAGTGACTATTTTAATAATAAAACTTAACTGATGGTACATGCTAATCCTTATTGATTGTACAGTCAAAAGCAGTTATTTGTTACTGTAACTGATAGTACAGTTATTAGCAGTTAAGTAACTGATGGTACAGTTATTAGCAGTTAAGTAACTGATGGTACAGTTATTAGCAGGGTGGGGTCGTTAATCTTCAGTTTATTTATTATTCTGTATTTATAAAGACACACGTTAAATGCTCTGAAAATAAGACGAGATGTGAACTTGAAAATATTATTAGCATTGCCCATGTATGGCAAGATACTGAGTGCACAATTACTAAGTACATTTATTGTACCAATGTACTATTGTACACATACTGTTACTGTGCACACTCTTATAACATTTATTATTATTGATACATTTCGACAATATTCAATGTTGAGGTTTATGGACACATCAGTGAAGGAGTAAATATGTATTGCTTAGTAATATTGGTTCATTTATTGGATTATAATTTTTTTTATTATTTAACTGTAGGAATAAAAAATATTTTTGTTCCAATTCATGATGTAGGTAGTCCGTAGTATTCAGCAACATCTTTTTACCAGGAAGAGATACATTTGGAAGAATGTATTAAAAGTAATAAAAATAAAATTATGTAAAACATAAAAGAATTAGATATTAAACGGCTCAATGGTTTGAACCGTTACTAAAAAACTTAAACTTCAATCACCAGCATCTCTCCCCCCCCCCCCCCCCGTTGAAACTTAAAAAAATAGTAAATAAATATTTATATTCAATAAACCGATATACCATAAAACAGATAACTTCTAATGAAACAGGAGAAACATGAATTACCGTAAAATACAGGTAATCCCATTGCATATTATTTACCACCACTATCGTTATCGTTGAAGCTAGTTTCTCATCAATTACAAGTATTCCCATCAGTTTCACCTCTCAGTAACATGCAGAGATATAAACAGTCTCTTCTCATTTTAATCCTAAGCACAACTGCAGCAACACGTTCATCTCTGATTGAAAGGAGTCATACTCAACACAATGATCATTTTTTAAAGAAGGTTATTAAAATTAAAACTTTAAATGTTTATTTTAGGTTTCCAGCTTTGTAAATTTAAGCTTTAAATGTTTTTTAGGTTTTAACGTCATCAGGTACAGGTTATTTGCGTCTCCTAAATTAGTATTGGTAGATACTTTTATTTTATTTTTAATATAGGGAGAGAATGAAAAATATTTAATTGGTATCCATGATACCTGGATACCAATTATATATTTTTATTTTCTTCTCCTAATAAAAATAAATGAAAGTATCTACCAATAATTCTTGATGAGACCTGAATTACCTTCAACACTTAGATTATAATAATACGCTAGATCTGTCTGTGTGTATGTATGTATGTATGTGTGTTACTTGGAGCAATATTACTCACAAACGGTTTGACGTAGAGACTTGAAAATTTACAACTTTTTAGAAAGTCGTGTCGAATTTAACGAGTTAAAAGGTTTTGTCGAAATGCATACGGGTTTTCGAATTATTAACACTTGATTTATAATGGGATACATAGGAATTAATTCGACATACTTTCCAGGAAATTTTCAGAGACTATCCAACAGAATGGGCTTCAATTTTCTGGAAACCTCCGGCCTATGGTCCTACAGAACGCTATTGATTTGTTTTACGAAATTCGAACGGGTTTTTGAGTTATTCGAATTTTAAGTTTTAATGGAATACATATGGAATTAATTCAAATCGCTAAATACATGGCAACATACGAAATAAATAAAAAAGTAAAATTTGCATTAATCGAATCGAAAAAATATCTACAATATGTTAAAATGGTCTACAAAAACTACTGTGTTAACCGTCTTCTGGAATTCGAAGTACTTTTCGAGATATGACGAAAACTAGAAAATGAAAAATAAAATCCTACTCTGGTTATCATTTTTCCTCACGAAAATAAATGAAATATTTTGTACCTACTATTGAAAATATAATAATTAATATTGATTTTGACTGATGGGAATATGAATATATATTCGAAAGAAATGATATTTAAATTATATTCAATCGCATAATAACGAATTTTACATAATTATATTAATTAATTTAAATGAATAAAATATCACATGCTTCCTATAAAGGTATATGTTGATTTCATTTCTTCAATTTCAATCATTGAACTGATCGATATAGCTACATATTTTATTTTTTAATAGTATATTATTTGAATACTGTTTTTTTAATGTTTATAATTTTGTAGTTAATTATACAGCTTATTTTCTCTTATTTCCTATGATCTATACGACAGCATTCTACACAAATTGATGACGTC
This sequence comes from Caprella mutica, assembly GCA_947561585.1. Taxonomy (NCBI): domain Eukaryota; kingdom Metazoa; phylum Arthropoda; class Malacostraca; order Amphipoda; family Caprellidae; genus Caprella; species Caprella mutica. Next base: position 42,943 of record CANNZV010003553.1, read on the forward strand.
ACGGGACAGAAAAATTACTCTTTACTGGTACCTAATTCTTATGAAATGTAATAGAAAACGGGATGTGTATGACCAAAAACAGAAAGCAATGTCCTCAAATATTAAATAATATATACAGAATAAATAAATCATATCTATTCCTATGGAATTTAGATGTTCATTAGAATATTCAATATTTATAAATATGGGTTGGTAGGTACATAATTTTTTATTTTCCACTGATACCTATTTATAAATATATCAATCTTTGAAATAATCAATGTAGCTACATATTTTACTATTCATAAGGTGATTATTTGAATAATGTTCAATGTTTTGTAATTTGAAGTAATTTATATACTATTTTATAAAATAATTTTTATTTATACGATATCATTCTACGAATCTACACAAATTGATGACGTCACGGGGCAGAAATTTTAAATTTACTGTTACCTAATTATTGAGAAATGTAATGGAAAATGGGATGTGAAATGCTAAAAACAGTAAGAAACGTCCATAAATAGTAAATAATATAGAAATATAAATATTATATACGAACGTCTCCGTGCATTTTGCACGTGTAACCACTAGCTTAGATTATAATAACCAATAACAGATCAAGATGAACTTACTTCTTTTCACATGAAAATTTTAAAATATTCTAATCTAAAATATTCATTTATTGACACTTATGGTAGTTCAGTAACTGATATCAGAATAACTTCATATCCTTGTTATCAGCTGCTTGCCCAGCGTATTATTGTGTTAGTGTGACGGACAGACAGAAAAAAACACACAAAAATAATGCAAGTGGGATTTCAACCCCCACTAAATTTAATATAATACAAATTTCCTATATTAAAAATTAAAAATATAATTATTGCAAAGAATATATACATTTCCGAACAGCTTTGCAGTTACCTGATTTATTTATTTATTAGTTACTAAATACACGCTCTACATTCATCTTTAACTCAATAGTATAAAATATACATCTCAATAGGCTATCAAATCGCAAACTATGACAAATAATATACAGAGAACAGTATACATTTTGGTGACCGGAAATATGCGGAATTTTCCGCTCAAATCTCATGTTAAATAAATGTCAAAACATGTCAAAATTACTAATGTTACGTATCATTCTACAACAGTTAATGATATTATTCGCTTTTAATAAATAAACTACACATTTTAGTATTTATAATTTAAATTTTTTCTATTATTGTTCTTTAATAAAATCATTATAAAACGAGACAGAATTTTCTGATATCGACAATTCCTAGAACCTACCTTTTAATCCACATATTTTTCAAATGAAAATACACATGCAACCTGAAATATTTTTTCTATATTATAAATAATTGATACAACTCCCTAAAGATGTACATAATATACTTTCTACAGTCCATTATCAATCAATTGTACAAAAAATGTTTGAATCATCTGTTAGGCAGACTAAAAAGCATGCATAGTTTTTATTGCAGTGACACAGACTAACGTTCAGACTATCTACAGTTATTTATCTAATACTCTCTATATTTTACATCCAAACGGATGCTTTACACTCTTTTCTATAGTTTTTGAACATTTTTTACGTCACCACCCCTTCCCCATCTTAACCGTAGGGGCTACTTACGGTTAAATTGAACCAAATGGAAGGCCAGAAGGATGTACGGTTTTAAATTGCGTTAACATTCACTAGATATAACTTATACATGAACTTATTTGAAATATATATATTTCAATTAACTAATATAAGTCCGTTCACCTGGTCCCTAACTGGGTACAGGCCCGTTAATTTGGGGCCCAGTACCGCCTGTCAGCGCAACTCCGCAGACTGACTGTCCGCCACCATCGCTAAGTTAGACCATAAATTGTAAAAGTTCAGACACGGACTGTTACGACGCACCCACCCTGTCACGGACTCCAGATGAGCTTTTTAATAACACCATCCTCTACCCACCCCCACCTAACACCACCCTTACACCTGATGCCCCCACACCTACCTTGCGACACCATCCTTAGAAGGTCTTATTTTCATGTGAAATATTTTAACTTAATATGATAGATAAACAATTATTAGTTCAGCTGAAATTTTCAGCTGAATTTACTGTATATCAGAGAAAATAGGGATTTATTAGTTAACATACGTTTGAGCGAACTTGAACAGCGTTGTTCACATTATTGCCAGATAGGGTAAGTTCCGAATTATCGGTCAGTGCTACATCTTCGGTCATATAAGAAAAAACGATATAAAATCAACTAAATTGTTGTACTAATACTTCTGCAAACCCGGGTTTGCAGAAGTATTAGATAGCACTGTGTAATAATAATAATTTTTATATTGTTTTTTCTTATATGACCGAAGATGTAGTACTGACCAATAATTTGTAACTTACCCTACATGACATTGGATATTTATTGATTTTTACAAAATCTCTGAATATCTTCGTAATGATCAATACTCTACTAACTAATCAACAACTTAATGAGTTATAGCCATGAAAATTATACATGCTGATAAATAAACGTTCTTTGCTCAACGTTTATGGAAATATAACAAAATGGCGTCAGGGATTCACGAAAAACTTGAGTTGTGTATCACTAGATGGCACTTTTCAAAAGAAATTTTATAATTGGATGGACATAGTATAAATAGGACATAATTAAATATATGATGATTTCATTAAAAAGTATTTTGCCATTTCTTTTATTTTACTAGTACATAAATAAACTTTTATTTAAGTACATATTTTAACTCCTTTTTTAGTTTATATACAGTATAGTAGTAAATCGTGGGAATAATACGTCAGAAAAGAATGATTATAGATTTTTATTTGAAATCTAACAGTGAATATGATTTTTATTTTTATTTTCCCTCCCAGGTATAAATTAATGAAAATTTCTTTCATTAATTAAAGGTTGAATTTTATTTACCTTTTATCGTTCGTATGATTATATTTTGTCACTCAAAACTAAGTATGAAAACCTGTTTCGCAAAAAGATAAAATGTTAATATGAATTGTATGTAGCAAGTGTCGTCTTCTTATATCAATATTTTGTGTACTCTTTGTATATCTCTACTATGCTATACCACGACATACTCATAATATATTTACTATAGGAGGTCTATTGATTAATATAAAGATTTATAAAAATACATTTTTATTGTCTGCCTTGTACCCTTACTTCTATTCAATAAAGATTATCAATTTCAATTCTCATCTATAAAAACTCATGCTATACCATACTAGGTCATGTAGGTGTTCCGCACTATTTGTCGATTTGCACAATCTCGAGAATACACTGCGCGTTTTTAGGATCATTGAAAATGTGCACAATCTCGAGAGTGTGCAAGGCAGGTAAAGGGTATGAAGCAGGACCAACAGGGATGGAGTAGATAATCATTTGTTTATGCATTTAATTGGTCCATTTCATCAAAATATGATAGTTAAAGTTATACATAATAGCTTGGTAATATTTTGTTAATTAAGCTTGAGTTATTTACTTAAAGAAAACTTGAACAAAATTGGTATTATAATTTTACTGAGATATCAAACATTCTCCCAAACGTTTGGAATTAACCTTATTTGTTTTCTCTTTTTTTTTAATGTAAGAAAATCGTCTTTTAAATTAAATGAAATTTTTTAAAAAGTTTTCCATAAAACTTGAAATGTTCGATAATATCGCAGCGCATTCTCGAGATTGTGCAAAATCGGCAAATTGCGCGGAACATGTGTACTCAGACAGAAATCTGAGACGGCAAAGTGTTACAATGTTACTCCATAATCTTTATCACATCAGTGACACTTAGGTGAACCAAATATAATTTCGATACATTTAGTTATATCTGTTTAAACTGTTTAAATGCAATGCACTTTAGTGTTTCTAAACATCTAAGTATTAATTTCAGTAGACTTTTTCAAGTGCATTTCATTGGAATGCTGAGACGCTAAAGTGCATCGCACTGAAACATTTTCAAGATCTCGAAACAAATAAGTACATCAAATTTTTGCATGCTTTCTGTTTTCTACAAAATCTCAGCTCTTTTCGATTTAAAAAATTACTCAATAGAATTTGAGTTATTATATAATTACTCTCTTATTAATTATATATAAATTTAATACTAATTAAATTGTACGTATAGTATGAGTTGACCTGGTATAAATGAAAATTAAAAAAAGTAGGAGGAAAAAAAATTAATTGAAATTATCATACTGCTATAGATGTTGACAGATGGTTTAATGTGCCTCTTATAGCTTTGAGAGGTTGTCGGATGGTTTAATCGAGCCACTTATCATCCAATCTATCTATACTAAAATTTCCTCGGTGTGTTTATTTATTCATTTATTTGGTGTCCGCTTTTACACGACGGGTATTAAACATGAAGAATGTAACTATGATACGCACGGGAATATATTGACTTGATATTTAAATTCCACTGTTTTTATTCAATTTTTAAATGTATTTCATCTTTAAAATGAAATAGAAAATGCAGAAAATGTAATTTTTATTGAATTCATTAAAAGTAACATAATAACTGGAAATTAATTGGTAATGATGATGACCCGTTATTTTAAACGGGAAAGTATACTAGTTGTTATAATATTTTAGATTTGAGGACATTGGAATCTCTTTTTATTTATAACCAGAAGCAATACTTAATTCACATGGGGCTTCTACTGCATTGTAAAGATTTTGAAATTATATTTATTTTTGAAATTTTAATTTCAGTTTTTAGGTTTTTATATAGGAATTAAAATTAAAAAGTATTTTTTTATATATTAGCTATAGTCTGTATAGTCTGTATGTTGAATATAAATTGTGTATATTTGAGTTAAAATTAGGTTTGCTGAGGATGATTTTTGTATAATTCGAAATCTTGTAAGAAGAAAATGGCAGTTTTTATCTTCCCTTTTGTTTACATTATTTTGAAATTAAGGTTTCCAAGGACATAATAGAGTAAAAGTTCTGAGTTAGGAAGTTATGAGTTATGAAGCACTCGAGTAATGAAGGACATGAGTTATGCAGTATGTTAAATTATTTAAAAACGACATACGTCAAGAATTGCGTCAAGTTATCCCTCAATGACCGTATTTTTTTTAAGATTATCGTCATAGAAAACTATCTAGTACACCTGAGCTATGAAGTGGCTTTGAGAGCACTGTGACACGAGCGTTTTTTCACAGCGTTTTTTCACAGCGTTTTTGACTCTAAGGAAATTATTGTTAAGCCCATTTCATACGTATCCATGTTACACAACACTTTTACAGCGTTCAAAACGCTGTTAAAACGCTCGTGTGACTTGTCCCTGAGTTAAGAAAGAACCAACACTTCATAACTCAGGAGTTACAAGCAAAAAAAATAATAGTTAACGTAGGTTAAGTGTCTCGCTTTCGGAACCATCAGAGAAACACCTGAGCATGTCTTATGAGTTGTTCTTCGGCAATTTTTTGGGGGGGATTTTTACTATCTACTGCGATATAGTTTTTAAATCCTAAGATTTGCAATATCAGTATATGTAAAAATTTCTCATGAAACAAATTGTATGTGAATATAGAAATAAATTAATTATCTACGTATATTACATTATAGTGATTAAAGATCTGTAAACAAAGAAAGAAAGAAAAAAGATTTGCTAGAAAATTTAGGCTGAAATTTTATTTATTATTGTAAGACCTTATCATTAAAAGCTTTTAAAACTAAAACTTTTATTTAATTATCCTTAATCTCATTTTAAAGTACTATTAAATTATTCAGTTAATAGTTGCAATGCCTCATAAAGTGTGTATAGCATCTCTTTCTGAATGACGTATTCGGGAAGTACGTACGATATACACCAAGGCAGTTATCTATCAAGAAATCTACTCAGATGAATGGAAAAAAGAAATGGCTGGGTAATTATTTCCTTGAAACTGTCCACTTCTTTATAGAGAAAAGGAATAAAAATAAAGGAAGGCAGAAACAAAAGCATTTGATGTTGTTTTATTTTTCTGAGGGTAGAACATGATGGGCAATGCCTTCGGTACCTACTTGCTTTTATCATTCGTCATGGTAAATTGAGATAAAAAATTGGTCCTTCTATTCTGGTTATATCGATTTTTTATGAAATATGGTGAATTACGATGCATAACTATATTGTACTAAACTTAACAAAATAATATAATTATATAAAGAGAAATAATATAATAACAATAGGTATATGCAAAACCAAGAAATTGAGCGTAGTTGTAATCAAAATGTAGCTATTAATTTCATCGAAATGTTGATTTTTTTTAGCTTTAAAATGTTCCGTGAGAAGAATTGAAATTTAATGCAAGTGTTAAAATGTTAAAAGGAATAATATAATAAATTATATTTTGGATGATCAGGTTTTCCACAGCAGCTTTTTTTGAGGCGTTGCACACCCCCTCAAGTTTCTGTGTTCAGTATAATCAACATTCCAAAAACAAGACCTCTTCATCTTATTAAATTGCCCTCAGTCCGAGTATGGTGCTGGAAAACTTAAAAAAGAGGGGAAATTATCACCCACAACATTCAGAAAAAACCCTAAATCAATTAGAATTACACCAAAAATATTCTATTAATATATTGGCTTGTAATTAATTGGATTAACCGATTGACATGAATGAATTCATAATACAAAATGCAAATATATCCCTTTTTCAGTTATAAGTAGAAGTATGGATAGAGTAACGTTGGAATTATCGGTCGGTTTCACATCTTCGGTCATATAAGAAAAACTATGTAATAATAATTATTTGATTATATTTTTTATGTTTATTTGTATCCATGATAACAGCAGGTAACATTTGTAGTGGATACCAATTAAAATAATAATTATTATACAGAATTTTCTTCTTGCTTCCATCTGTTCACCGAATGGTTCTAACCGCCTGTGAGTCAGTTCTCCCTTACCCTCATATTAAGAAAAACTCCCAGTAAAAATAGAGGGGATAAAAATTATCTATGAAAAGATATGTACTCGTACATAATAATATAATAAAGAGTTGTGTTTAATGATATCAAATGAAGTGCACCCCAGCCTACCGACTTATTAAAAAAAGTCTTAAGAGTTGGGACGCTTTAACGGTTTGAACCTTTTCATTGTCACATCTGAATGTGAATATAAAGAGATATTAAACTGCAGTATATCGATATGGGAGAAAGAGTAATGTTTAACTTAATTGTATTTGCTGTAATAATCTAATTAATGATTCAGAGAGCGAGAAAATTTGTTAATAGATTCACTGTAGTTAAATAAAGTTATTCTGATGCAAGTGATTCTAAAGAAGTGACCTTCTAAATTCATTTCTAGAACGTACCACAAAAGTTGTTTGAACTGTGATATTTACCAATCAATACACTGATTAAATATTATTATTCCCAATACTGAATATAGTTAATTTGTATCAGAGACAGATAATTACTGGTTCTAAGTGTACATAAATCAAGTGAAGGTTGACATTGCGAACTGATTTCTTAGAAGGTGTCTGTGTCAGGTCATACACCCTATAACACTCTATTATAACACTCACTAAATGATCTTACCTGCGGATCGCGGTGTATTTTTTCCTCTATGCCAGACTCGCCAAAATCGCGCGGAACGTAAGCCATCGCATACGAGGCATTCTTGGTGCGAATGCCAGATGTTGCCATATGGTCACCATTTCCATTTACAGGACACGATTTAAAATACGTACGACAGTGAAAACTTGTGTACGTATCAGTTACCTAATTATTGGTAGTTAGAGATAGTCTTCAAATGCACTGAACGTTGTTTAGTGGCTTTATAGGACATTTAGGGAGGTGAAAGCATGGCATTGCAGAGACATTGGTGACATTCTTGAAATCTTTGGTCAGCTGAGGCTGGAGATTGACTTCATCTGTGGAGCTTAGAGCTATTAGTGGTCACTCAAACCTACGGATGGGAGAGATTGGTGTACCTAAGAAATACTATGATGCCATAAAAGAATAAGCAGTAGAATGGAGACAAATTATAATCTTTGTTAACAATTTATCGTTAAAGTGATAAATATTTTTGTTTCCCAAGAAATCCTCCATTTCTCTATAAAATACATGTAAATATAGGAGAAAATTAATAATTTTCGCACAGTATATGTAAAGAACTATACTAAAAGACAACTCAAGAGTTGCAGTACATAGGTATCAAAATTAATTTCGGATATGTTGTCTTCTGTATATTTCGATTTTAATTTCATATGAAACCATTTTGAAAATAATTTCGATTTTTTTTTTATCGATAAACTTATAAAATGGTACAAAAAAAAATCCACATATTAGGATGGAATTTAGAAGTTCTAGGTATTTTGGCATTGAAATTATTTCTGTGACAATTTATAAGAGAAATTAAAAAAAAACTGTATATGATATTATGTAAACTCTCTTCGCTTTATTGCTTTAGTGATCCCCAATAAGATCTTAGTATTCACTTTGAAGGTAAAATAGAAGTATTTCTATTAAATTTTCAATCTATCTTTTCAAAGAGCTAGGTAAAATATTTACATTTCACACGAAACAAGTCAATTTAAATGACAAATCAACTTTTAAAAATTTGTTTTAAAGCAACACTACCTAAAATTGAAGTTCCTTTTTATAAATACTGCAGATTATACGATAGTAGGAAAATTTTAGTTAATATTTTTTAATTCTAAATTTTATATATCAGATTAACTATATACTGCATAGTAATTCACACAAACTGCATTCATGACCAATTAGGTGTCATGTTGCAACTATTATTGTATTAAATAATTGTAAAAACATTTTCCCCGTGCTTTATAAAAGAAGGATAAACTTACTGGTATTTCACTACAATGGACTAGATAACAAGTGTTATATGTACACGTACAGGTGTTCACAACAGTCAACTACTAGTCTCTAGCTGCAAGTTCTGTGATACAGAAAATAGGGTTAGTTGTTATTTTTTCAAATATTTTCCTCATACTATATAAAATATAAATGAATTTCCTGGTATTTCACATCAATGGACTAGATAACAAGTGTTCCACAGGTATTTACACAAGTTTATCCTTACATTGATACTAATAATTTTATGAAGTATTGATTCCTTCATAACCAATTCTTGATGCACATCTTTTCTATAATTTAAGCATAGAAAACTACTTCATAACTCAAACATAACTCAAACGCTTCACAACTCATAACTCACCATCAATCGAGTGCTTCATAACGCAGAAGTTCATAACTCAGGAGTTTTACAGTACTAGTCTCTAGGTGAGAGAACTAATGAAACATCTGGAGAGTGGCACAATCAAAGACTACATCCACTTCAAGATGGTAAATCATGAGGGCGTCCCGTTCTGCATAGAGCACAACTCCAGTATCACCGGTACAATGATTTTGTACGAGCGTTGAGAACAACTTCGAAACCACAGACATACAAAGACCAATTCTGGGGCCTTCATGGAGATCGCTCTACTTCTTCGTCATAATATTCTGCGAGCATTTAGCGAGGCCAAAGAAATACAAAGGTCATTCACAGATGACGACGTGGAGCTCAGTTTAGAAGATCTTCTAACTCCAGATCACATCCGTTTCCTCAACATAGTTCAGTCCGGCAAGGAAGATGTGGTGGAGAAGAGTGACAAGATCAAGCGTTTGGTATTTTTCATTGGTCAAGATATATGCCGTGCAGTAACAGATGATAAATGGAAGCTAACGAAACACGTCCTCTCTTTGTAATTGTCAGGCACTTGTATAGAAGCAAACAGCTCAACATGATGATACACAGGCTTCACAAATGATTGCTAGAACTTTTGCTTGGAAATGGAAAATGCCCAGCAGTCCCTCTGGGAGATTTTTTCCGGATACCCATAGGGTTGAAGCCGAAACCCTACAGTGAAGGACAGGGATTCATTAGGAGGGTAGAAAGAGTCTTGGAACCGCTATATGCGGTGTGGTAGTGATCTCATGGACACCGATGACATTGAAAATGATGAGCAAGAGGATGAGGAAACAAATGATTCCGAAGAGATTAACTTTAATCTGAAGCATATGAAGGCTCTAATTATTCCTAACGGACCTACTTAATGTAGATGGACATATGTAGATGGACTACCAATCCATATAATGGTATAAGATATCTAGATTATGGTAAACTGCTCTATAGAAGCTACTAGTTGAGCTTAACAGTGACTAATCAGTATGAAGAGAAGTGAGACAAAGTGATACACCAAGAGATTTTGACAGCTCCTGTGGTGAAGGAGAGCATTTATGAGTTCTCTAAATAGACTTAATTTATCATCTCTTCATTTTCCTCTCACGGTTCATCGATCTCGTTCATTTTCGGCACATTACTCGTCAAGTGACTAATTTCATAAAATAGCTTTGTAGGTGATTTCATTCATTTACAATCTTTAAGTTTAAGTTAAGTTAGGTTCATTAACAATCTCTGTTGAGCAATGGCGCCAACTTGTCAAATCTCAAAACTGAAAACTCTACGGTTTGTGCTTCTAAGATTTTCATTGTATTGACAATTTGTTCCCTTGATAAATGAAAATACGTTCATTTCAAAAGAAGTTATTCTCCATTGCAATGTATGTACGAGATTATCATTTATATTTCTGTACCTTCAGTATCATGGCACCAATTCATTTAATCTATTGACATAAACCAGATAATTAATAGTATAGAGTACCTTACATTGACGGTGAAATTTTAACGAACTAACTAACCTAAGCTTTTAAATCCTTTGATTATTTTATAGTGTACCTTGAAATAGATAGAAAACTATAAGTCTGATAGAAAACGTGAGAGTTCATAGAAAACTAAGAGAGGGGTAACTGCTATACTTCTTAAATATTAAAGTTGTAAAGCATATAATTAAACACAATACAGAATATTTATTTAAGTTTACTAGATCTCCTTAAAATTTATAAATGCTATTTCAATTAAAAAATTTGGAATTACTTTAAATTTGTAGAGCTAAGAATATTATGTTATTATGTTAATTGCTATAATATTAATTGCTATAAATGATTTAGTTACAAACCTTTTGAATCAAAATAACGAACCCATCGATTTCAGAAAAAAAAATATATAAAGTGACCTTGTTACCAAAATTAAAAGGCAGCGAAACATGTACATTAGGACTTTTAGAATCAAAATAGAAAAAAGATTGCATCTTATCAAATGAATGAATAGAATAACTTTATAAAAGATGACTAATAGTTTTATAGTCCCTAGTATTTTTATAGTCGCCAGTACTTTTATAATCCCTAGTACTTTTATAGTCGCCAGTACTTTTATAATCCCTAGTACTTTTATAGTAGCTAGTACTTTTATAATCCCTAGTACTTTTATAGTCCCCAGTACTTTTATAGTCGCCAGTACTTTTATAGTCGCTAGTACTTTTAAAATCCCTTGTACTTTTTTAATCCCTAGTACTTTTATAGTCGCCAGTACTTTTATAGTCGCTAGTACTTTTAAAATCCCTTGTACTTTTTTAATCCCCAGTACTTTTATAGTCGCCAGTACTTTTATAGTCGCCAGTACTTTTATAGTCCCCAGTAGTTTTACAGTCGCTAGTACTTTTATAGTCCCCAGTACTTTTATAGTCGCCAGTACTTTTATAGTCGCTAGTACTTTTATAGTCCCCAGTACTTTTATAGTCCCCAGTACTTTTATAGTCGCTAGTACTTTTAAAATCCCTAGTACTTTTATAGTCCCCAGTACTTTTATAGTCGCCAGTACTTTTATAGTCGCTAGTACTTTTATAGTCCCCAGTACTTTTATAGTCCCCAGTACTTTTATAGTCGCTAGTACTTTTAAAATCCCTAGTACTTTTATAGTCCCCAGTACTTTTATAGTCGCCAGTACTTTTACAGTCGCTAGTACTTTTATAGTCACTAGTACTTTTATAGTCCCTAGTACCTTTATAGTTCCTAGTACTTTTATAGTCCCCAGTACTTTTATAGTTCCTAGTACTTTTATAGTTCCTAGTACTTTTATAGTCCCCAGTACTTTTATAGTCCCTAGTACCTTTATAGTCCCTAGTACTTTTATAGTCCCTAGTACTTTTATAGTCCCTAGTACTTTTATAGTTCCTAGTACTTTTATAGTCCCTAGTACTTTTATAGTCACTAGTACTTTTATAGTCCCTAGTACTTTTATAGTCCCTAGTACCTTTATAGTTCCTAGTACCTTTATAGTTCCTAGTACTTTTATAGTCCCTAGTACTTTTATAGCAGATATTTCCCTTCATTTCCCTCGAATGCAATCAGTTTCCCCTCTGTAACCCCTTCCTTCCCCCCGTGCCAATACTGCTCACCAGTCACCTTTATTTGCTTCTATTGCATTAATTGCTTCAGTTGAGTGAAAAGCGACGAGCTTTGATTTTAAAGAAGGAATTCCATTCAAAATAGAGCTTAGAGACCAATTTCTTGATAGTGTAAATGAGAGGGAATAAAGGGATTATTCTGTGAAGAAACTTACGAATTATTCTGTGAAGAAACTTACGAATTATTCTGTGGAGAAACTTACGAATTATTCTGTGAAGAAACTTACGAATTATTCTGTGGAGAAACTTACGAATTATTCTGTGAAGAAACTTACGAATTATTCTGTGGAGAAACTTACGGATTATTCTGTGAAGAAACTTACGAATTATTTTGTGGAGAAACTTACGGATTATTCTGTGAAGAAACTTACGAATTATTCTGTGGAGAAACTTACGAATTATTCAGTGAAGAAACTTACGAATTATTCGAAACTTACGAATTATTCTGTGGAGAAACTTACGGATTATTCTGTGAAGAAACTTACGAATTATTCTGTGAGGAAACTTACGAATTATTCTGTGGAGAAACTTACGAATTATTCAGTGAAGAAACTTACGAATTATTCATTGAAGAAACTTACGAATTATTCTGTGGAGAAACTTACGAATTATTCTGTGAAGAAACTTACGAATTATTCAGTTAAGAAACATACGAATTATTCTGTGCAGAAACTTAAGAATTATTCATTGAAGAAACTTACGAGTTATTCATTGAAGAAACTTACGAATTATTCTGTGGAGAAACTTACGAATTATTCAGTGAAGAAACTTACGAATTATTCGAAACTTACGAATTATTCTGTGGAGAAACTTACGGATTATTCTGTGAAGAAACTTACGAATTATTCTGTGAGGAAACTTACGAATTATTCTGTGGAGAAACTTACGAATTATTCAGTGAAGAAACTTACGAATTATTCATTGAAGAAACTTACGAATTATTCTGTGGAGAAACTTACGAATTATTCTGTGAAGAAACTTACGAGTTATTCTGTGAAGAAACTTACGAATTATTCAGTGGAGAAACTTACGAATTATTCATTGAAGAAACTTACGAGTTATTCATTGAAGAAACTTACGAATTATTCAGTTAAGAAACATACGAATTATTCTGTGCAGAAACTTAAGAATTATTCAGTGAAGAAACTTACGAATTATTCATTGAAGAAACTTACGAATTATTCATTGAAGAAACTTACGAATTATTCATTGAAGAAACTTACGAATCATTCTGTGGAGAAACTTACGAATTATTCTGTGAAGAAACTTACGAATTATTCTGTGAAGAAACTTACGAATTATTCTGTGGAGAAACTTACGAATTATTCAGTGAAGAAACTTACGAATTATTCTGTGGAGAAACTTACGAATTATTCAGTGAAGAAACTTACGAATTATTCTGTGGAGAAACTTACGAATTATTCTGTGGAGAAACTTATGAATTATTCAGTGAAGAAACTTACGAATTATTCATTGAAGAAACTTACGAATTATTCTGTGAAGAAACTTACGAATTATTTTGTGGAGAAACTTACGGATTATTCTGTGAAGAAACTTACGAATTATTCTGTGAGGAAACTTACGAATTATTCTGTGGTGAAACTTACGAATTATTCTGTGGAGAAACTTACGAATTATTCAGTGAAGAAACTTACGAATTATTTTGTGGAGAAACTTACGAATTATTCTGTGGAGAAACTTACGAATTTTTCAGTGAAGAAACTTACGAATTATTCGAAACTTACGAATTATTCTGAGGAGAAACTTACGAATTATTCTGTAGAGAAACTTACGAATTATTCTGTGGAGAAACTTACGAATTATTCTGTGGAGAAACTTACGAATTATTCTGTGAAGAAACTTACGAATTATTTTGTGGAGAAACTTACGGATTACTCTGTGAAGAAACTTACGAATTATTCTGTGAGGAAACTTACGAATTATTCTGTGGAGAAACTTACGAATTATTCTGTTGAGAAACTTACGAATTATTCAGCGAAGAAACTTACGAATTATTTTGTGGAGAAACTTACGAATTATTCTGTGGAGAAACTTACAAATTATTCAGTGAAGAAACTTACGAATTATTCGAAACTTACGAATTATTCTGTGGAGAAACTTACGAATTATTCTGTGGAGAAACTTACGAATTATTCTGTGGAGAAACTTACGAATTATTCAGTGAAGAAACTTACGAATTATTCATTGAAGAAACTTACGAATTATTCTGTGGAGAAACTTAAGAATTATTCTGTGAAGAAACTTACGAGTTATTCTGTGAAGAAACTTACGAATTATTCAGTGGAGAAACTTACGAATTATTCATTGAAGAAACTTACGAGTTATTCATTGAAGAAACTTACGAATTATTCAGTTAAGAAACTTAAGAATTATTCTGTGCAGAAACTTAAGAATTATTCAGTGAAGAAACTTACGAATTATTCATTGAAGAAACTTACGAATTATTCATTGAAGAAACTTACGAATTATTCATTGAAGAAACTTACGAATCATTCTGTGGAGAAACTTACGAATTATTCTGTGAAGAAACTTACGAATTATTCTGTAAGAAACTTACGAATTATTCTGTGGAGAAACTTACGAATTATTCAGTGAAGAAACTTACGAATTATTCTGTGGAGAAACTTACGAATTATTCAGTGAAGAAACTTACGAATTATTCGAAACTTAAGAATTATTCTGTGGAGAAACTTACGAATTATTCTGTGGAGAAACTTACGAATTATTCTGTGGAGAAACTTACGAATTATTCTGTGGAGAAACTTACGAATTATTCAGTGAAGAAACTTACGAATTATTCTGTGGAGAAACTTAAGAATTATTCTGTGAAGAAACTTACGAGTTATTCTGTGAAGAAACTTACGAATTATTCAGTGGAGAAACTTACGAATTATTCATTGAAGAAACTTACGAGTTATTCATTGAAGAAACTTACGAATTATTCAGTTAAGAAACTTAAGAATTATTCTGTGCAGAAACTTAAGAATTATTCAGTGAAGAAACTTACGAATTATTCATTGAAGAAACTTACGAATTATTCATTGAAGAAACTTACGAATTATTCATTGAAGAAACTTACGAATCATTCTGTGGAGAAACTTACGAATTATTCTGTGAAGAAACTTACGAATTATTCTGTGAAGAAACTTACGAATTATTCTGTGGAGAAACTTACGAATTATTCAGTGAAGAAACTTACGAATTATTCTGTGGAGAAACTTACGAATTATTCTGTGGAGAAACTTACGAATTATTCAGTGAAGAAACTTACGAATTATTCATTGAAGAAACTTACGAATTATTCTGTGGAGAAACTTACGAATTATTCTGTGAAGAAACTTACGAGTTATTCTGTGAAGAAACTTACGAATTATTCTGTGGAGAAACTTACGAATTATTCTGTGGAGAAACTTACGAATTATTCTAAGGAGAAACTTACGAATTTTTCTGTGGAGAAGCTTACGAATTATTCAGTGGAGAAACTTACGAATTATTCATTGAAGAAACTTACGAGTTATTCTGTGAAAAAAATTACGAATTTTTCTGTGAAGAAAATTACGAATTATTCCATTAATATCAATAGAATTCTATATTAATCTAAAGGTATTAATCTAAAGGTATTAATCTAAAGGTATTAATCTGAAGGTATTAATCTAAAGGAATCAATCTAAAGGTATTAATCTAAAGGTATTAATCTAAAGGAATTAATCTAAAGGTATTAATTTAAAAGAATTTTTCTAATGGTATTAATCTGAAGTTTTTAATCTAAAGAAACTAATCTAAAGGTATTAATCTAAAGGTATTAATCTGAAGGTATTAATCTGAAGGTATTAATCTAAAGGTATTAATCTAAAGGTATTAATTTAAAAGAATTTTTCTAAAGGTATTAATCTAAAAGAATTTTTCTAAAGGTATTAATCTAAAGGTATTAATCTGAAGTTTTTAATCTAAAGAAACTAATCTAAAGGTATTAATCTGAAGGTTTTAATCTAAAAATGTAATCTAAAGGTAGTCTAATTATTTTCTACTCATTTTTTACCTCAGGTGCTAATGTATTAAATGTAATATAAGTGAAATAAATATAAAAATTTCAGTAATATAATATATTGTTTTTGCTGAATTTTCAGGTCAATTTCAATTATATATTTTTCTCAAAATTATTAAAGACTGTATAAATTATTTCTACCGAAATAGTTCCTTATTAGCAATTGTTTTGATTATTCTCCCATTCACTTATCCATTAATTAATTCCTTATTATTGAATATCAAACTCTGCAGTCATCATAGTTACAAGATAGTCACTAGATATGTTAGGTCACAGACCTGCATTGTAGACTGTGACTCTGCCAGGACCATCACGTCAACCTATATTAGTCCCTCTGTCGAAGTTCCGTTATCTGCATTATTCATCTGCTATTCAGATCATGTGAATGCAGCCCCCCCCCCCACACCCCATAGGTTCATGAATAGTCATCGCCTACAATGCAGCTAGACCTGCTCAATGCATCTGTTGTACTTCATGAGCTTTTTATTCGACTTGATTAATTATTATTGACTGAATGATCTAAAAGAATCTATAAAATTAAACATGATTCAAGAGTTCATATTTTATCAAAGTTACAGTTCTATATTTCAGTTTTAGACTTAATATTATTAAGGGCATGTGAAAAAAGAGGTTG